>KL288790.1:7384-29081 GCA_000699545.1 Podiceps cristatus | reverse complement strand
GTGGTGCTTAGCTGCCAGCTGGGGTTAAACCCTGACAACAGATCACTAATGTATAACCAGAAGTTGCATTAAGACCTTTGTGGAAATTCAGCCCCCAGCCACTACAGGATGAAACCTTATAAAACCTAAAGTCTTGGCCTACTGCCTGAATTCATAACAGAGATTCAACTCGTTACAATACAGGGAACAGGCACAAAGGATGCAACTGAAGCGTACATTGTGCATTGGTACAATGTTATAGGAAGGAATTCTGCTTTAAAGCCTTAAGTGGGTGTAGAAAAATTACTTGTAGCAAACAACGACCAGAAGGTGGCATTAGACACATTATGTTTTTGATATTCAGTGCTGCACTCACCCTACATGCAGTTGCTCTCCTGAATACCTAAGAACACCTTTGTCTTTATTTTTCAAGCCTTTATTGTTACAATACCTAATCCAAAATGTTCTGCATACCCTCTGGGAAGGAGCAGAGATGCTATGTATTATCACACACCCACACAAGAAAAAAGCTGGCTGCAAATTCTGCAGTAATTGTACTAATTCTACATGAAAACCACTAAGCATGTATCTAGACTGTTATTATTTAGGGATCCTCTCCCTTGTTAACAAAGGAGTTCATCTAAGTCATTCATTTCCTCTCCAGCAAACGGCAGCAGTCCCCAGCCCCCTGCCCTGTAAGCTGCTGGATGAGATGCTGGAAAGCACCACCCAAAAGATGCTGATAAAATGGATGAAGGCGATACCTCACTCCTCCAGCATTGCCTCTACATTACTTTCTCCCCAGAAATCCAAACAGTATCATCTCCTTCACAGCAATGCAGACAACTCATATTACTGAGCTGGCTCAAGATCTTTATTCCTAGCAAGACTACTTTGTAACTGTTTTAAGCCTAATTAAAATTAAGACCATATTAAAGGTTCACTACCATACTTGATCATTCCAAAGGAGCTTATAAATTGAAATAGTGTTGGGGATCATGGATAATGCAATGCTGAATGAATGTGGGAATTTCAGCAATAGTAAAAATTTGTTCTTTGTGCTTTAAGTTATTAAACACTGCACCCTACAAAGTGCACAATGCGAAATTAATCATTTGCTTTAGGAGTATGGCTAGGAGCTAATGTACTGCAAGCAACAAAGGCTGATCACAGATTCCCCATTTGCAACTATACCAGCAGAAGAGCTGGTTGATAAACATCATCCTCTTGCTGGAAACTACTATCCTGCCCCAGTCTGCCACCTCACCAGTTCACAGGAGCACTCCTCACTCTGCCTCCTCAAAACCACTTGGATGAGCAAAAATCTGTTCTTTAAATTGTTGAAGACAGATGGGTTTGCCAGCTAGAGGCAAGGGAATACTTGCACGAGTTGCTGAGCTGGCAGGTCAAAAGAGGTGACAACATCTAGGAGGAGAATGGTGAAAAGGCTCTAGAAGTGGCAACTCTACTGTCTTAAGCAGTTGGAGCAATGAACATTGGAAAATTCCTTTGGAAAGGCCTGACAGTTTGAGATGCGCGGGAATGCTTTACGAGGACAGGCACTGCTGAACAAATGAAAAAGGGTAATTCAGACTCCAAATACAGACCACGTTGATTAAATAAAGAAGGACACTATTTACGTCAGGAGACTAGGAATTAAGCGTCCTGAGCCCTACTCTCATACTGCTGGTTACTGCCTGTGTGACTGTAAGGTGGGCACTTATAACTGAACTTTCTCAGTAAAACAGGGTTAATAATATCCTCACATCCTTGTAAAGCACCGTGAAACCTCTGGATGGTGCGTGCTCTAAATGCAAGTATCGTCATTATAATACTCTGCTATTAAAGCAACAAGTCGGGCCAATGTTCCCTGGTGAAGGTTTTTCACTATCAAAATATGAGTTCCTTTGCTGGCTCTACACACTCATTTATCAAATACATTTTGTGGAACATACTGGTTTCAGAGTAGATGGGTTGGAGTACTGTTAAGAAAGTTTTAAAGCAGACAAATTGGAGGTGATTGCAAGAACTGTGATAGAATTGGGCAGCCGATTGAACTAACTCTCCAAATGTTTGCGTTTTTTGTACAAAAAAGGCTAGAAAAATAACTGTGAGCAAAGAAAGTTCCCATGCTGAGAGAAATATATCAAGCCTGAGTGCAGAGTGTAGGGGAGAGAAGTACCACAGTCAGGTTGTTAAGATCTCCTAGCCCTTAATTAGCCAGTTCAGTATTTTACTAGAATCTTTAAACTAATGTAAAGCTTATATGCAAAGGGTACCTGTCCCGGACTGAGTGTAACCACATGGGCTGTTGTGTTCCTAAACTCTGGAAAGCGTTTCAGATCAGGGTTGGCAACATTGACTTTGCTGAATATGCTGGATTCCTCATAAGGGATCCTGGTGGGATAAAGGAAACTGGTGTCACCAGGTGGGAAGAGGTGCCATCTCTTCCTGAAAATAGAGAGAAGATAAAAATGTATTCAGTGCTTGTCAGTTACAGCAAAGAACTAAAGGCAGTAGCAAGGTTTTCAATAAAACATAAATCTGCCTCGCTGTGTGAATCTCCTACGCAGTGAGAACACAGGCAGCGCTTACAGGCTGTCTCCTAAGTGTTTTAAAATATTCCACTTTTTATTTTTTTTTTAACTGAAAAGATTTACAGCTTCTCACCAATTATTTTTAAAAGGCAGATAAAATAAAAATTTTTAAAAAAAGCTCTCCCATCTGGTTCCTCCTTCCTCCCTTTTACAGAGCAACACGCAGTATTTACAGATGCTCAGAGCATTAAAAATTGCTCTGTAAACCAAGGGAAACAGTTCTGTTAGAGACAAGGTACTTTCATTCACTGAAGGAATAGCTGTTGTGCCCATGTTTGTTTTAAAAGGAGGGTATTGTGTGTTTAGAAGGGCAACAGCAGAGATATGGACATGATCTTCTGTTTCCTGTCTTCACCTACAGCACTTCTCTGGCTGTTAGTCACAAACCCCTCATTCTTAGTAAAACTCACATTGATGCTTCTATGCCACAGATAAGGCAATGGCATAAATAAAACCTAGGGACGTCCATAGGCATAAGCATCCTGAAACAGTGGTATTTTTTTGTGTTATCAGTACCACATGATGAAAATGGGGCTTGTGTGGGCCACTGGGTTTAAAAACTCACTGGCGTGACTAAATGCCTGGATGGAGCAGGATGGGGTCATTCTGCTCCTGAGGGCACTGGTGTTCCACGTTGCTCTCTATGTGCCCAAAGAAGCGGGTCAACACACCGCCGTCCAGGGCCAAGCAGAGCCAAGACAAGGACCTCGTCCTCAGCAGCTAATGTCTCTATTTCACTTACATAGACCAGATCAAAGACAGAAAAAAGAACATGCCAGAACTGGTGGTGCCGGTTTTATGGGTACTATAAATAAAATATCTTAGCAGGTACATATGCTATTTAGAAATAGGAATTTTATATGGCAGTTTTAGGTGATGGAAATAACCAGAAAGGAATACACAAAGGGAGAATTTATTACATTTAAGAGGTGCCAGACAATCAGTACAACAGGGACCCATGCATTAAGCAATGGAAAAGTAAAGGCAGTATTTTCCAGCACAGTTGGACCATACGTGCAGCTCTCCTCTTTGTTTCAGACTTCAGCGAGATCTTTTCTTTTTGTCCCTTTCCTTGGTACTCACTCCTTGCTTTTTTGCCTACTGCTCTGGTTGTCATTTCTAAGTCACAGATCTGAAAATGGGAGAAAAGCGGCCAAATGGCACAAAACCAGAACAGGCAGGAATAGCAGGATAGCCAGAACTGTGGAGATCGGCACAGATGGAAGTGCCATAGGCCGCTGACATTTCTTGGTAATTACCAAAGCCACTGCTGGGTGCAAGGACAATAAATAGTTCTCCTGAAACCCCAGCCTTATTGCAACTTTATTTTACCCTCCAAGTAAGACCCTCTGAAGGGGCAGAGAATAACTAGGTCAGGAGCCTCATGGGTTAATCCTGCAGGCTCATGACAAAGCAATATCGTGAAACAAAAAATTAAGAAGCCCGAGGGATGCAAGGAGGAAATTCAAGATAGCAACAAAAGGCTAAGGAGTTGTCCCTGGCTTTCCTGCAAAGGCAAATCTATTTAAGTTTAGCATAAGCTTATATTCTGTTACAAAGCCTTTGTGAGTCTCAAAAGGGAATCTTTCTGCTCTGAAGAAGCACAGGATTCACAAGCTTGTGGAAGTTTGCAATCTATTTATAGGCTTTGCTCTGAAGAGGAAACAACTTTGTCTTTGCAGGCCATTCAAAGGCTTTAGGCTGCTGCTTTCCCTAAGAGGAACAAGGATTTTGTTCTACTGGGGAGAAGGAAGTGTTTTGGGAAGGCAGGCAAAATTGCTATGTGATGCTGGAACTCTGGCTCGACTTCCAGCATCTGAAGGTAGAGATTAAAGAGCCAGAGCAAGTATCAGGTCTGCTAGATTACGGTACTGTAGATTAGTACACCCAGTATTTAGGTGGATCCTTAGAAGATATTTAGGCATGTAATTTTCATGGATTTCAATGAGATTTCTAGCTCCTAAATACACTTAAGTGTCTGGACTTCAATGCATGATGTTTACTGATGCGATCTGAAGTCCCCAGGACTGGCTGCAGCAAAGCGCAGTGCTGAGGGGTGCTTCCAGAGTGTCTCTGCTGCACATTCACCCATGAACCTCAAAGCCGTTTATAAACATGAATGAAAACCCATATGAGAGCTAAACAGTTACCCTTCCTACAAATGACAAATTAATTTGTTCCATGCCTTAAAGCCAGTCAATCTGTGGCACTGCCCAGTATGTCTGACTTCCAATCCTGCACCTTAATCACAAGACCACCATGATTTTAATGTTCTATAAAATGTCACATTCATCAGCCACATTAAAATACCACTGCCAAATCATTTCTTTCACTCTATACTATCAAACCTGAAAAATGCATGCAACTTGTTTTGTTACTCTAGCATTACTGTAGCAATAATAGGTAACAGAATCCCGCTGAGGCCAATATACAAGTAAAGAAGAAAAAAAGAAAGGTGTGGGGGGTGGGAAGAAGACAGCATGCGAACAGGCAGAAAGATGCAGGAACAAAGCCACATGCTCCAAAATCAGTTTGGAGCCTCAAGTGTCCCTTTCAACTTTGCTCACTGCTGGCTGCTCCCATTCTGATGTTCCCCTTTTAAATTAATTCTAGCAGGCTATCAGAGGCTCTTACACAGAGAATATTCTAAAAGTCTAAAGTAGTTAATTTTGTTTCTGGGCTTTTTTATTTGTAACTCTTTATCTCCTAATTCCAAATTCCTGAATTCATAACTATTAGGAAGATTAAAATGTTTATTATGGGACCACATAGCACGCAGATCAGAAAAGGTCTTCCTCAAACAGAAGAAAGTAAAATTGTGTTACCTCTATGACCCAGTGAAGTTCTTCCATTTTCTGTAGGGCAGTTCTGATGCTCTTAATGACTCATTGAGAGCTCAGAAGATTAAAATAATCAGGACCTAGAATTAATACTTACAAGCCTCAAACTAACTATATAGCACAGTATAACTTTCCCCTGTATTTGTTGTATGTATATGCACTTGTTACCTTCCTTGTACTTGCAACACTAAGTTGCAGCCGTAGGAGTCCAAATGGCAGGGGGTGTTTGCTCCTTCAGAACCGATCCACAGCGTGCTCTCTTTTCCACTTCTCCCAGGAAAACCGAAGTCAGACCACCTTACATCCTACAGCAAAGAAAAGGTGGTTTATGTAAGCTGCTGAACTGATTCACATCCTACCCTCAGCTCTCTGACTCTCTTGTCTTCTCCCTCCACTGCTCAGTGGCACTTTATTCACTGCGGCTGTTACTCCCTGCACGCATGGCCTGTGCCCCTTCCTCCAAAATTCTCCTCTCTAGTACCTGATTCTCTTCTGCTGACTTTCTTCTTTTTCTGTCTGAATACCTGCCTCCCAGATCTCCGTCTCCAGCTCTCAACCCAGTCTTCCATACTGCTCAAGTTACTCCTGTGCTCTACAGAAGGACTGCCCAACCGTTCGTGGCCACACGTGGCTTCTTTTCCTTCTTTTCAACACTCTTTTTTTCCCCCTTTCTCCAGTCTTAACCATCTATCCCAGCACAGGATTGCTTTTGGAAAAATTCTGGTATATGGCATTTAAAAAAAGAATAAAAGGAAGGAAAGAAAAATCCCCATTCCCTTTTCAACCAATTTGATAATCCATGTGGCATGTTTGCTTTCTCTTTGCTCCTGTCTCAGTTTTCTCCGTGTATTCTGGAAATACAGACTCTACCCCATTGGTACGACTTTACCCCCATGGTATGCTGGGTTTTCCAGGTTCCTTATTATTTAATGGACACATTCTTCTTCTGCCTTTGCAAGTGCAGAGACAGTGAACTTAACTCGATTACAGGGCGAGGGAGGGCAGAACAGGCACGCATCTGTTATGAACGTGATCCTGGAGCTTTCCAGTCCATTGATCCTCCCACAAGCAATCCCCTAGGGATGAGAGTGGGAACAAAGGACAGTGAGGTATCTTTCAGATAGTTGAAGGGTTTTGCAGGACGGCTCTGTAGAGCTTATAAAGCTTCCCCATCTCTCTATCGCTGACCTTGCCACCTGCAGGGCCTGATCATTTGTTTATTGGAAAGCATTTGAAGCATACTGCCCAGGGATACTGGTGCCTTTTGGCTGGAGCCCCAGACTGAGCCTTAGGAAACAGATTCAGTTCCTGGCTTCCTGATGGTCTCGGGCAAATCACTTCATCTCTGAGCTTTATTTTTCCCATCTTGAAAAGGAAGATAAGGGTATTTGTTCCATTTCAGTGAAGCACTTCGGGGCCATTCACATCACCTAACTTTAGGTACCTAATTTAAGCTTGGCTCCTGCTCTTGTCAAAGCACTCTCAATCACCCCTTGGAAAAGCCTCTCTCTTTCCACTGTCTATAAAGAGCAAATAGGAGTCTTGCCTCCTAATTTAAGTATGTAAGCTAGCTGCTTGCGGACAGGTGGATGAATATCCCCTTTTAAGATCTATGGATGAGGAAAACTACAGCTAGACATTATTATAAGGATGACTTCACCCTGACTCTATATCAGGAAACCCTCAAAATGAGCGATAGCCTTCCCAAAAATTAGATGTTGCTAAAGATTTTGAATTTCAGTGTTATTGATTTTAAAGATACCATTTGAAAAAAAATGCAGAAGCGTAATATAAACATTTGTCAAAGGCAGCAAAAAATCAAAAAGAAAAAGTTGTTCCTATAGATTTCAGCAGCCATAAAATTTAAAATCCAATACAACTATTTCAAAGATAAAGTTAAGTGTAACACCATCCCTACACTTTAATCTCACACCTAAATCGTTTTTGTATTTTGTTACAATTTAAGTGAAAAGAAAGCACACATAATCAATATTAGATTTAAAAGAACTTTTTGAAAATGCTGCAGCTGTAGTAAATAGTTGAAGTGATTATGGGTAAAACAGTTTTTAACCGATGAACTGAAGAGGAACTGGTAGGATTACTGAAATCTTGTCAGTGGATTCCTTTTCTACAATAAAAAGCTACAGCCAGAAGAAATGCAGTAAAAGGTGTTCCAACCATAACAGATGGCACATTACTTGTGAACTATATTTATTTCATTTGCTTCTTATAATGAAGTTAATCTGTACCCGTATGTCACTTTAAAAGGTCTCATTTCTATTTAAACTTCATGCATATATCTTGCTTCTGATTTATATCTCAAATTCTGTAATGAAATATCAACTGAACAAAAAATGTAAGATGTTAGATACTGCTCATAGATTAGAATAATGGAATCATTACCTTAGCCCACACAACTGTAAATGATAAACAGTGCAATCTAAATTTCAAACAACTTCTAAATGGACCTATTAATCACTACAAGTAACAGTGCAGTTGGCCTTCTTTTCCCCTTCAAGTCACCTTACGTAAATCTAAATAAAATCTAAAAAGAAAAAAGGGGTTATCATCAAATTCACACAAGAATGGAAAAGAATTTCTACAAAGAACTCTTCTGGCTGGTATAAATTGCGTAGCAGTGTTTCAAAAGCCATATGAGTCTGGAACTGACGGATGCATTTCACTCCCAAGCCTGTGAAACTGGCAGATGACATACACCATATTTGCTTGCATAACACCATTGATTTTTTTCCTTCCCAGATTCTGCTTTAAAAAAAAAAAAAATATCCATGGCATAACCATTACATGTGTCTATTCTAAAATTGCAGTACAATCTGTTGCTTGTTATAGGTCAGGTGATGAGGTTGTGGCGTGACACCTGTACACAAATGAAATTCCTGGAGCCTCAATTTTGTTCTTGAATGGGGGCGAAGGGAAGAAGGATGTACGAAAATGGTTGTTTCCTTCAAGTGTGTTTTTATTGACTGAATGAAGCAGCAGGCTATTCAGGTCTTCTGAGCTGCTATTATCTTGTGCCATAAAACACAGGAAAATGCTGTCTGTTGAGGCAGAAAAAGAGAAGACTGAGGCAGGTCACTCAAAGATACGGGGAAGCCTGAACCATCCTTGGAGCTCCCAACTTAGTTCAAACAAGCCAGTATCAGTATCAATATATATTCAACAGTATCAGTCGTGCACCCCAAGTTATGTGACCCTGGTTGTGCTTCAGCGTGCTGAGGAGGGGAGGGGAGAAAGACAGGTACGCTGGTCTCCATGCCCAAACCTTACCTTCTCACCCACAGAACAACAGGAAAGAGAGTCTGAAAAAAAGACTGAGCACTGAAAAATACTGATTTTACTAGTATAAAAGAATAAAATACATATAAGGAGCACGGGAAATGCTTTCTGAGGAAATAATTAATTTGAAGGGGCTTATCAGTTCATATTCCCTGTCATCCCAGTGATAGAGTGTTTCCAGGGAATTATGATTCCATCTTCACATTTGAAAGTGTAGAAATGAATAAGGCTTCATTTACTATTCTTTCTTTATATCTTTTACAGAATACACCTTTTGTACAGCTATCCTTAATTTTGCCCCCTTATGATTTGCAAGAAGTAGCAAGAATATAGATGAACCAATACACTGAAATAGCAGAAAGACATGAAGAAAGTAAAAGAAACTACCCCAGCTAGGTGTCCTAATACCTGCATTTGAAAATGACCATAGATTATGTGCTTGCATGGGCAGGTTACTTCATGAATTTTCCTGTCTCTGCAGACAATCAAGGTATAATAATCCTGCAGACTCAGAATCTCTCCTCCTTGCAAACAGCCTCAATACATTAAGGGAAGGAACTCTGCTACTTGAGAAAGTGAGCCACAAGGCAAAACACGGAGCGAAACCATGTTACAGCCTTTTTGCTACAAGTGAATCCATGCTATCAAATCCTCTCTCCTGCGTGGAGCTGTTAATTCGGGTACCACTTGGGTGGAAGGTGGTTCTGAGGCAGAATTTTAGGTGGCTGACACTAGGTATCAGTTCTCTGTTAGCCTGAAAGGCAATAGCTTTTATTTCAAAATTTTTACATAAATGGCCAAAGAGCAGAGAGGGGATAGCAATAGGATTTCAGAAGCTACATTAGATAATTTGCAATGATTAAACTAGAATGAGATAATATTAATGCTTTACCTGGAAAATTTCTGGCTTGTCTTCAAATATCCTGGCAACGTATTTGTAGTCAGCATAAGCCCAATATCTGGAGTACTCGTAACAACTGAATGGTCCAGAGAGACAAGGCTGCCCACTACTCCAAACCAAAAACTCTTCAAGTGTAGCCTCCACATAGCTACACCTGGTTTCAAACTGGGGAACTAGAGCAACAAAAGAAAAGCCAAATATTACATGAGCACTGAGCACAGAAACAGTAAAGATAATATAGTTTCTCTCTCAGCTCTGGTTAGATGCAACGAGATACAAAGTGAGACTAGGTGGCTTGACTCTGGTCGATAAAATGGTTCTCATCACCTAGCTCATAATTAAAGTGTGAGACTATTGCTTTTTCATTAGGGTTTAAACGAATGGCTGTTACTTTGAACTTGCTGTGAGGTAAAAGCACACCAATAGTTACTGCTGTTTATGTGTAAGCCACTGGTAAGCACAGTAACTCAATAATATGCCCAAGTAAGTTCCCTAAACAACTGAGACCCCGTCCTTTACCTCATCTTCCTTCTTAAGTGTGAGGTGCAAATGTGCACACAAGTATTTGTGTACCCTTTATTTTGTCTCTATGGATTTATGTAGATGGACATGTTCATCTTTCCCTTTCCTACCTAAAGCAATAACCAAATCAGCACAGTAATGTGTAAGAAGCAAATTATGGAGCCACGAGCACGCCGATGATCCCTCTAAAATGCTGTGTGTCCTTATTTTTCATTGGGACTGACAAAAGCATATTGTGGTGTTCCTTGGCAGACACAGAAGTATTTACCAGCAATGTTCTGCTCCCGTCATGCTTTGGTCAGGCTGACTGATACAGCCTTTCAGCTCAAGGTCAAGTCACTTGGAAGGCCTACAAGATAACCCACATCACAGCATACTTCTGGTTAATCAGAGATCTTAATTTCCCACAGCCACTAACTGTGCCAGCTTCAGAGAGACTTATCCAATGTAAACAAAAAACAAACAAAAAACCCCCACCAAACAAAATCACTCACTTTACTATAACTACTACCGGGAAAAAATTACTGCAGCCTGCATGAATGACAATGACAGAGTTGCAATTTAACCTTGTGTAACTTGCACAGAGCTGCTCAGAAATGGGATCCTTTCACTGTTGTGCAGCAGCAGCTCTTCGGACTTCACTCACTTTGTTACTGCAGCAGTTCCCATACAGTCTCATACATTTGTTCTTATTCCCTTTGGGTGGGAGAACAGCTTTTACAAACCTTTATATCATTCTGCCGTTTTCCATTGGAGTAGCCTAGGTAGTGGTTTTCCTTCCCCTCACTATCAAATTCATTAACTAAAAATGTCAGATAAGCCCCATTATTCAGCAATCCGTAACCTAGGTCTGTGCTTTAGAAGGGCTCCCTACCTAAGAACCACATACAAGACATACAAATCACCTGCAATAACCAACCCCCCCTCTATCTGATTCCCTGTCTGTGTGGCAGTCCAATGCCCTCTCCTGACACCCAGTCATTAATGCAACGGACATCATTTTACTAAAAGATGGTCTGGTGGAAACATTAGATAAAAGATACAAGCACTACTGAAGGTGGCTCTGTATTTTTAGTATTTTGATGAGAACAAAGAGTGCTCAGGACACTGCCTATTTTCCAAGACAACTCAGGAGCAAGTGTTTTAAAGGCAAGAAATATGGTCTTTCTACCTCATGGTGTATTTCACTCTGAACTTCATCTAAAAAATTCCACCTATGAAAGGCAAAACTACCTTCTAGGATACAGTCTCCTCAGGGCAGAGTTCTTGGTTTAATTAGTAACTTGTTCAGTACCAAGGTGTGGATGCTTATGGAAAAATAAACAGTAATAAAAAAACGTATTTGGGCAATCTAGACAGATTGCTTAGACGGATTTGTAGACTGTAACTAGAGTGAAAATGTTAGCAATGAGCAGCTGAAAGGAACACCATTATCAAACAGTTTGCTAATACTTAATGACTAAAAGCTGAAGGTGGTTTATAATGGATAAATTGTAGATTAAGCCATGTAAGTCTAAAGTAAGTACCAGTGCTGTATGATGACATGGTATCTGAAGGCATGACAGTCTTCCTCTCTCCCACCTAATGCCACAGACTGAAGGAGGGAGGGAGAGAGAGAGGGAAGAAGTGCTTTTTGGAGGAAGCAGGTCCCGTCCTTAGTTAAGATCTGGTCCTGCTCTGACAGATGTCAAATTCCATCAGAAAGACAGTGTTTGCAATGTATACTAAGAGAAATGTAGAAAAAAAAGGATAATAGCCTTAGAAAATACCCTAAAGCTCCAGAAAGAATGCAAGTGAAATGTCTCCTCCATTTCTTTAAACTTAAAAGAAAACCAAATGTCTATTCACAGCTGCTGGGGAATTAAAATTATTTAAACAAATCATCCAAGCAAGGAATAATGATTTAATACTACAACAAAGCACAGGCACACTTACAAACCAAAAAACTGGCCATCCACATCCAACTCCAATAACCACCTCAAATCTCAGCTTTATGTGACACTTACTCAGCGTATGTTATTTGTATTATATTTTCAGCCTCCTATTCAGCTACTGAGTCTGTAGCCACCTTTGCAGTCCCTCTCCATATAAAACCTCAGAGGTTTGAATTCTTTCACTGTCCTTAGTGGTAAAACCTCTTGGGCAGATGTCCAAGTTGCAGCCTTTTTCTATCCAACTGCGTATCTGACAGCATCAGCTCTATCCAGCACCTCTAAGAGAAACTTCCTCCAGAGATCTTGTGACTTGTAACTGATCAGCATGACAACCTCTTGCTCTCTCTAGCTTCTTCATAGTAAACTCTTTATTCATTTTACTACACAACCACAGAAAATAGTCAAAAAAATAAATGTCTGCATACAGAAGTCACCTTTGTGTAAGCTTTCTTCTTACTTTGTAACTGCTGGTGTGCTCCAGGTAGCCATCAGATAGATGGGCTATAAAGCTGCATTTTCTCTACCAGAAACTCAACTTCTGTAGCTGCTCCCTACCCGTTATCCCACCCCAGAAAAATAAATCTTTTAGCATGACTGCAAGTAGATGGGTAGAGATTTCCTGATCAATAGCACCATCGTTCTTGTAATGAATGCTGGTACTCTTTCTGGAGGTATCTTATCTCTGTCAATGCAAGGTCCTCTGATTGTATTTTTTCCCCTGTTATGGACACATACAGTTTAACTTGTGTAATCAGACAGAATACTATTAAACACAGAAACTGAGGTAGGTACAAATAATTCACACAAGTAATACTGCTGGCATCTTCTATTTGCCATGTTGCAAACGTGCCTTCCGCATTCAAATGCCTCAGGAAGTTCCAAACTGGCAAGAAAAGAAAATACAAAATCCAAGCAACTCCTACCAAGTTGTCCCATCTGCAGTGCTCACTTTTTCGTATTAATGAATCTTCAGTTTGGGAATCCCTACCGAGACTGTGGATGTGGCACTGAAAAAATATGACAAGTTGTCATGATAAGAGGTCTCAAAACATTTAGGATCTTCTCGATGAACCTCGTGGCTTAAATAATCTCAGAAACTCTGAAGCAGTCATTTCAGAGTGACACCAAAAAATACCCACAAGGAGGAGAACAGTTTCATTCTTGCATACATTTCCAACTCAGTGGCAGGAGTGGTCCCGTTTAGTCTTAAGGCAATGAATCTATTGTAAACATGGGAGGAATATTCAGAGAGATCAATACAATTTTAGTTGTATTCCTCTGTTGCTTTGTCTAACCACATCACTGCCTCTGTTTCATCCAGGAAAGTCAGTATGAACAATGATAAGAAAGAGAGGTCCTCGTTGAAAAATGTTAGCATACAGAGTGAGATCAACCAAGCGACAGCAACACACGAAAGGTATTACATAATTCAGACTCAAGACAGTTTGGCTAACAGCTTCACTAATATATCCTTCCAATTTTTTTATAGCATCACAGGTCTCAGTCAGTTACAATATAACCCCTGAAGGCTCTACCCATCTTCCTGAAGACATTTCTAGCTCTTATTAGCATATAATGGAGGATCCTGGAGACAAACTGATTGCTGCCTAGGGATTGACTGCTTTAGGAAAAAGCGAAAGACAGATAGATGCAAATTCAAAATACAAATTCCAATTTAAATCTACGCCATATCCCTAGTGATTACAAGTTATTGTTAAGTGATGACTCTTATCTACTTAGTTGGCAGCATCAATCCACCACTCAGCTACGTAACACTCCATGAATCCCATCAGAAGCTTTCCCAGCTGGAATACCCATTTGGCTCCTAAAAAGTGCCTGCTAATTAATGGAAACTAGGACCAAACTTATCCTTTTACCTGCTAAGCCTTGCGTATTACAAGTGAGATATATTAACAAGTATCAAGGAAAATATCACATATATACAGCTCCTTCCCTATTGGCAATGGGATTCCTTATACACATAGAGCAAGAACTGGCTGAAAGCTCATTGAACTACAGAGATACTGCTGTGAAGATGTGTATCAACGTATGAATTCTACACCTCAGTTATTCCATCTGTAGTAAATGGATAAATAACATCTGTTGTTCCACGAATGGCAGAGGAATCATTAATTCATGCTGGTAAAATGCTTTGAAATACTAAAATGCCAAGCATTTTCCCTCTAACACTTCTTTCTGTTTCATCACTTCTCTTGCAAAAATTGAACAGGAAATAATATGGTCATGATGCTGTGAAGAAAGCAAATTGCACAGTGTTGTTAAGTAAGATAATGTGATGTAATCCTACCACTTCTATAGGAGCTGGCAGACCCTCATCTGGAGTCTTTGTGCAAACCCTACACTCCAAGAAAGAGGTGGTCCAACTGAAGCTTAGAAGAGTACAGAAAAAATAGCTAGGTGGGGTCTAAAAAACCACGACTTACATTGGACATTCTTTAAAAACTAGGTTTGTCTGGCCTAGGGAAAAATAAGATTGAATGGAGACAAGATACTTTAGGCAAAAGGGAGAAAGTTCATAGCAAAATGTATTTTGGTATGTGGCTGGGAGGGCAAAGGATATACAGGGCATGCATAAACCTCTGAAGTGGCCAGCAGACTGCCACCTTGGAGCACGTTTCCTGTATCTTCCCCTTCCTGGTATGAAACTCTGTCCATGGATAGACTATGACTAGTATTGTGCAGCTACAGACAGAAACTGGGTTGTAGTATTTAAAATCAAGTGCAAATATTGCCTTTCTCCTATGGCATGTTCCTAAATGTCTGAGTGAATGTGGAGGGCTATTGTGCTGGTGACAAGTAATTTTCTTAATGCTTTATACTTGTATAGCATCTTTCATCACAAGACCTTAAAGTACTGAAAACCACCACAGTCTCATAAAGACTCTGGGAGGAAGGTGAGAATTACCACCATCTTACAGGTAAAAAAAAACAAACAAAAAAACCAACAAGATAGATCTATTAATTGGCTAATTCTTGAATGCACTCAGGTTTATGGATATGGAAGCTCAGCTCATGCGAACATCTGAATCATGTGTAAGACCAGGACCAAACACACATGCTACAAAGCAAGGAAAGAAAACCAAGATGCTTGATTCTTATATGTTAGTGTTACCCACCAGACTTCCTGCTAAGAATAGACACACAAGAAAGAGAGAGTTCCACTGCTGGCCAAATCCAATGCCCTAAAAACACCACCTGTGGTGAAAAGCAGTATATTAGAGAGTGAACAGTGATAATAGAAAGGCAGCGGATTGCAGAACCTAGAGAAGAGAGTTGTGACATCTAACACCTGTCCACCTCAGTCTCACCTAAATCCACCGTCTTCAGACCTAGCCTAAACTGGATTGTCCTTCCATCCAACACCGCAGAAAGGTATTTCGCATTCCAGTGCAGGGCTGGCCAGTCACCAGCCATGTTACAGAAGACTGCAGGTTGCTGTAGAGACATCACAAGTTCCTTGGCTTTCCCAGGAGTAAATGGTTTGACATCTTCACCTATGTAAAGAAAGAAAAAACAGCTGTAGAGAGATGATTTATGATATATGAAGTGTTACCTATCATCTCCCACAGCATAGGAAACATTGAGAACTAACACCTCCTTTGTTTATGGTTAGAATATTTGTAGATATTTTAAAGTCAAATTTCTACTGCAAACACTGCAAGAACATTCCTACACTAAATTAAAGTTTAAAGCAGTGTATTACCACACAAAATGTAAAAAAAAAATAAAAAAATAAAAAAATAGGCACGTGCTTAGAATTTTCACTTGTAGCTTAGGCAATAAAGCACTGTAACCAAACTGTTTAGATTTAGGCTAACAATAAAAAACCTTATGAACAACATTCAGAGTTTAGAGAAGACGAATTTTATGAGTAACAGTCTTTCTGCATGGGATTCTTTCCAAGAAGTGCAGAGCATTGTCAGAGATGGCAAACCAGGTTCCTACGCATTTGATATAAACTAAGAAATGGCAGCATAACCAAACCAGCGGGTATTTGTAAAGCATTTTAAAATTCCTTTTTATCTACAAAATCTTAGAAAAAGGAAACTGTGCCAACCCAAGAACTAAACTAACCTGAGATTTCCCCTTACTCCTTTGCTGTTTAGAGATTTATATGCTCTGTCAAGCTGAAATGCTGGCAACCTTGAATAAACTCAGCACTTTCAGAACAACTTTTCTTTGGGGACATATTGAGAAGGAAAACCTGATTTAAAAAAACAAACAAACAAACAAAACCAAAAACCCCAAAACCGTAACAGCTCTGTAGAGCTGAAGCAGGGGACTACAACTTCAGATCATAAAAAAATCCATTAATTATTTAACCTCTGTTGAAGTTAACTCATCCAGAATTTGTGCCTGTATAATGCCTAAGATTTAATATACCGAATCAATACATATGGTTCACCGTGATTCCTAGCAGCTCATTTAAAACAAACCAACACATTCAATCACTCTATTTAGGGGTCAAATTATGATCTGGCATGCATAATGCATTAAATAAACACAGGACAAGAAAATTCCCTTTACTGCTGGGTGCTAATTTTGCCACCCATGTGTGGGTGGTGGGACAGGTAGTGCAGAACCAGGATCTCCCGCATGGGGCAGCCCAACAGTGCCAGCTGGGGGAAACACAGAAGACCCACCGGGAACGAGGTCACTGAGGAAGGCTCTTCAGGACTGTTTCAAACGTAACAGTTTAAAATAAATATACGAATGCCGAAGCATGAATGGCAGGAATAAGAGGAGCCCTGTGCGTGCTGTATGTTGTATCTCTTTGGTAACTTCTGGGAGTCCCCCTTCTTTAGACAGGGTTTATACTCCAGCATAGCTGTACTTTTTAGTTTTCTAAATTAAGCTGCTGTCTTCACACAGATTCAGTGGGAGGTATCAGGACTGGGGCTTCCTTCTCCCATGGACTTCCAGGGAAACTGAACCCCTCTCTCCCTTCACTCATGAAAACTCCATCTTGAAGCTCTAAAACTAAAGACCTCTGATATTTCATCTTCATGGAACATAAAGTTTTTAAATGGCTTCTCAAGGCAGACGACAGGAGGGAGTTTGGGTTTTGGTTTGTTTTCCACGTTTCCTCTCATACGCAAGGCAACACTTGACAGGATGGTGTTGCTGTGGCACAGAGATGTTTACAACACTTGGCCTTCAGTCTCATGCTCCAGCAACTTGCACAACCAGGACATAAGGAGGCCTCACGGGGACCGTATGTCCTACCATATGGTCTTCACTACCCCCAGAAGGAGGCTCTGGAGGTTTCTGAGCAATAGGTTAGTATAGGTAGAGGAAGCAAGTCCAGAGAAGGCAGAAAGACCATCTGCAGACATGACGGCATGTGCTGGTGCAGCTACCAGGAGCTGGCAGTAGGCATGGTAAGAGGCTAAAGCTCAGCATGTTTTTTTGCAGTGATGTCGTTCAAAGACTATGATAAGACTCAGTCCAGATCTGAACACTCCCAGTGAGGTTTATAAAACTTCTGTCTTTAACCAGTGTAATTCCAGTATCGTACAGAGGCGGCTTTCACAACGTGGGAGCTGGCTAGCCTTACATACTTTTCCAATTTTCCAACTCATAAAAATGAAATTATTCTTGCTTAGGCTGTCTTTCTGACTATTCAATTATTTCTGTTTTAAGGGCAGCATATTTCATTATTTTAGAGGATGTAAATCCAAAGAAATGCAAGAAATTGGTGGCACTTTTTTGGAGGATTTTATAAAGCTGAGGTTTATTGCAAAAGCTTCAGGTTCATCCTGTAACTTCAGTCAACAGTTGGGATGTGCTACGAAAGCAGAAATATTACTGGGAGACTGGAAGGCTTATTGAAGCCAACTGTTGGTTCTGTGTGGCTTTCTAATGTGATTTCCACATGCATATTGTGCTTTTGAAAGGTGTGGTTTTAACCACAGTGAATATACTGTGGGAAGCTCAGAGCTCAAGCTACTGGGAGTTTGTATCAATGCCAAACAAAATCCACACAATTAGACTAAATAGCCTCTCCTCTACTGAATGTTAGCTGGGGGTTTTGTCATGTCACCACACTTTATTCAGTCGTAAACCTATTTCCCTATAAAATTTAGAAACAATGAAAGAGGACAGTCTGTCTTAGCAAGATGCTAATCATTCCTATCTTCAAACAGTATTAAAATCATTGTTAAGTATATGTCTTTTCCTGATATAGATAATCACACACATGATATAATCAGCAATGAAGTTCTAAAAGTTTTAGAAAAGCATTAGATAAATGAACATTAGGGTTTTTTGCAGACAAATGGGGATTCTTGCTGATTTTGTGTGAAGAATCTTTAAATGTCTCAATTCAGTTTTATGTATTCTTTGGTGAGGACAGCAGCCAGCTAAACCTAATTCTTTCTCCATAATATTTGCCATGCATATCTAAATGCCTGCTAGAGAAAAGGCACACGATAAAAGGTAAATATCATATACTACATCAAATAGATATTATGATAATTTGGAGATCTCTGCTCATGACCAACAGAAATTTCTGATGGAACTATATACTGTAGGAGTGGCAAAAGGTAATTAAGAGATATCTGAAGATATCTCTTGAAACAGAGATTAGCAGAAAAATAAAATGTAATTTAAAATAATAATAATCTTTTCCTAAGTTATTGTTATCATAGCTTCACAAAAGACCTCATAAGCTTGACTCTTGCTTCTCAGTATTTCCTAGCCTGAAAGTGACAGCAATTGACTCCTCCGCAAAACCTGAGGTTGTATAGCATACATAAGGGCATACAGTTTGGACATGGTTGTGTATAAGTAAAAGGTCTATAAATAAAATGTGTTGCAAAGAAACAAAATGTCCACGGCACATCTTGGGCATTAGATATCAAATTCCTAGGGGAGATCAGGTAGCAAGAGAGAACAGAAATGCATATTCCCTTTGGGGAAAAAAAAAAAAAAAAAAAAAAAAGGCAGCTCTGTTGGAGTCTTCATTTTCTCAGTTGTACTCTGATCCAAAAAAGAAAGGGAATACTGCTAAATTAGTTCTTTCCATCAGGCTCAACAAATGATGCGGCTTCACAGTACAAAAGGAAGCAGGAATAATTTGTCTCATGTTTTGACTTTACACAAGGCATGTATAGAATCCAACCAGGAACTGAAAAAGCGAAAGTTTTAGCTCAACTTCTCAAGTTTTGCAACTGTGACAGCTTATATAATTGGAAAAAAATGTAGGTGTTCTTTAGAAAGGTAACACATTGCAAAATAGAGATCTTCCAATTAAAAAAACAAAGCTCTCCAGTCATCTTTACATGAAGTGTTGTCAAATATGAAGACTTATCCAGACTTCAGCACTGAGGGCAGCTAAAAGAAAAGCAATGAATTGGCTAAGTACTTTCTAGTAGACTTTGTGCTTCTAAGGGAGAAAATAGTTTAATGTTTCTGATTAACAATTTTTCTGAATAACTGAGTGGGGTTTGGGAATAAAGAGACTAGCACAGCAGGCAGTCCAACAAAAAGTGGACTTGATCAAAGTTGTTCAGAAGTTAAATGTACTGTCATTAAAAAGCTAAATTTACTGTCATTCATTTAAAATAATTTAGCAAATTAGAAGAGTTCATTAGTGTGTGGTAGTTGGCTTCTGCAAAACACCCTGCTGCTTAAATATGAGATTTAATTGAGCTGTATTAAAATTATTTTCTAAAAGAGGGAGTACAAGGAAATCCTGGCAACACATTTGGTATAACCATCGTCAAATTGTTTTTCTTGCAAATCTGTAATGCTTCACTATCCTTATTTCCTTAAAAAAAAAAAAAAGTTAAAAGAAAAAGTTGGAATTTTGAATACATTAATGCAGAGCAGCCAGGCCTCTCAAAAAGATCTACTAACCTCCAAAATCTTAACTATCTAACAACCAGGAGTGGGAAAAGAGACGGTATAGGGGAGGATGGGGAAACTGCCCAAACCAAAGAGAAGTGACTTGGTTTGGAGGTCAGACGTAATGATTTCCCAGTACATTAACTCTGTAAATTAAAAAAACCCAACTTTAAATAATCTGCATGTGATTGCAACATTATGCACTATAGTCAGCCTACCCTGGGAAAAAAGAATGCGTCTAAATATACATGGGCAGTTTTCAGGATATACCATGTGAACACCTGAGTATTACTTCTTGACCAATTATTTCTGTTACTATTATTTTCACTCCAGGAATGTCAATACTGCAGATGCAGCATAGCTGTGCATAGATATTTGGGCTGATGAAGGATAGTTAGCAGTTGCATGGAGCCTCTCAGCATAGACCCGTCAAACCCATCTCTGCCCTGGTAAGACTGGCACCTGAAGTCTGGTAGCATGAAGTCAGCACACTCTTGCCCTCTGTGTCTGCTACTGTGGAAGGAAGGCATCAAACGAAAAGAAAGAGGTCAAAATTGGAATTTGTATTCACACTCATTTTCCAGCCCTGCTGCAGTGGGGCTGAGCATCTTACAGGTTTTTTTGCCGTAAGTGTGAGTGACTCAAGAAACCCTGGAAACATTCAAAACCAGGAAACATTCAAGACCAGGTTGGATGGGGCTCTGAGCAACCTGATCTGGGTAATGGTGTCCCTGCTCACTGCAGGGGGTTTGGACTGGACGGGCTCTGGGGGTCCCTTCCAACCCAAAACATTCTATGATTCTATGAATCTAAGACATGAAGTAAGGTAAGAGCGTGGGCTGTGCCCTCAAACCTCAAACTGTCCTTCTGATAAAGAAGAGGAAACAGCTGCCAGACTTCTTAGGGGTCAAGTAAGAGGTTGAGCCCAGAACACAGCACAGGGAGGGACTTCCCGCCCTGCTCTAAATGACAGTGTATCATCTGACCAACCTAGTGGCCTTCTACAATGGAGGGACTACTTCAGTGGACAAGCTACAGATGTCAGCTGTCTGGACTTCTGTAAGGCCTTTGACAGGGTCCCCCACGACATCCTAATCTCTAAATTGGAGAGATATGGATTTGATGGATGGACTGTTCTGTGGGTGAGGAATTGCCTGGGTGGTCTCATCCAGAGGGCAGTGGTCAATGGCTCGATGTCCAGAGGGAGATCAGTGACAAGTGGTGTCCCTCAGGGGTCTGTACTGTCTGTACTGGGACCAGTACTGTTTAATTCTTCATCAATGACATAGACACTGGGACCGAGTGCACCCTCAGCAAGTTTGTGGATGACACCAAGCTGAGCGGTGCGGTGCACACGCCTGAGGGATGGGATGTCATCCAGAGAGACCTGGACAGGCTGGAGACGTGGACCCGGGTGAACCGCATGAGGTTCAACAAGGCCAAGTGCAAGGTCCTGCACCTGGGTCAGAGCAACCCCCGGTATCAATACAGGCTGGGGGGTGAAGGGATCGAGAGCAGCCCTGCCGAGAGGGACTTGGGGGTGCTGGTGGATGAGAAGCTGGACATGAGCCGGCAATGTGCGCTGGCAGCCCAGAAGGCCAACCGTGCCCTGGGCTGCATCCCCAGCAGCGTGGGCAGCAGGTCGAGGGAGGGGATTCTGCCCCTCTGCTCCGCTCTGGTGAGACCCCCCTGCAGTGCTGCCTCCTGCTCTGGGGCCTCAGCACAGGAGAGACACGGAGCTGCTGGAGCGGGGCCAGG
>JMFS01134288.1:0-12384 GCA_000699545.1 Podiceps cristatus | reverse complement strand
AACCACACATAGGTTTGCCTTGTATCCATTTTGCTTTCAGAGTTAAAGAACTTGCATGTATTTATGAATATCTTTTTTGTTCTAATGATGCATGGCCATTTGTGCAAAATTAAACAGGCAGAATTTAGACTGCAGTGTATCTGAAGGCAATGTTCTGTGATCTAGTATGTTACCTCCAACACCTCCAGCTATCCTTTAAGTATGAAAAAAAAAAAAAAAAAAAAAAAAGAAATATTACAAATTTTGAAAAAATGGAAGAGGAATGGAGAGGAATATTCTTTAAAATATCAAGGAAAACTTTAGTGAAGCCTTTCCATAGTTCTCCTATAACAAATTAATAAAAAATGATCTCTATGTGTACGTGCATTAAATACTAGTGTGTTATTTCCATTATGCAACAATGAAAGATTTATTAGCGTTCTTTGATTAATTTGTGGTATTTGCTTTGTTCTGACATTGCAAATTATATTTTTCTTAATTAATAGAATGACATTTTATAAGAATGTATTATTCTGGTTATGAAAATTCATTATTATTAAATGAAGTAGAAAAAATAGGTTGGATACTTCGTATTTTCACTCACAGTGTAAAACTTACCTCATCTTTAGTTCCTAAATCAGTAAGTAACAAAGCATATAATTTCCCAATTTAGCAGCTAATTTGAATGCTTCTTTTAAAGGATGTGACTCTTCTAGAATCTGAAAAAAAAAATACGTTTCTAGACTATCTTGTGAAAAACCAAACCAAACCAAACCAAACAAACCCTAGCTGACTTCTGAAGAAAATGAAGAAAAGAAGAAATGGTATTTAAGAATCTTTATGTTAATATTAGGAGGAAAATGACAATAAAGTAGGTGCCCATATCTTTTTTTAAATTCATATGAGTGAGTCAATGCAAAATATTTCTTTTATATTTAAAAACAGTATTATGTTGCAGTATAAAAGCCTTGAACTGGATAATTAATTATATTCCATATTAAGAAGCCTTTGATAAGTATGCATAAAAAAGCAAAATTACAAAGATACAAGAGGTCCATCAGATCCTTAACAAAGGAAGTTAAACATCTCTAAGCACCTACAACTCCCATCTTTAGCAAACCTGGGTTTTTTCCATTCTTTCTTATTCAGTAAAATCACCATGTGGCTTACATCCCAGGATTCTGCTTTGCTGTTAGGGACAGTGATGGACTGATAGATGGAGAGCTTTCAAAAAGTTACACAGAATGGCTGAAGCTAAAAAGCACTTCTGTGATGGTCAAGTCCAATCTGTTGCCCAGAGAAGGGTAAGCCAGAGCAGGTTGCCCAGAACCACCTAAAGTCAGTTACCCAGGGCTTTCTCCAGTCAGTTCCAGTGTTTGAGCTAAAGAAAAGAAATAAAAAAGAAAAAAAAAAAAAAAAGGTGTTTTCTTATGTTTAAATTTAATTTCCAGAATCTGTGTTTTTCTCCATTGCCTCTCATCCTGTTACTGGGCACCACTGCCCCCTTTTTCTTCATTCTCCCCATCTGCTATTTATATAAATGAATAAAATCCTCCTGAGCCTTCCCCTCTCCAGGCTGAAGAGTCAGCTCTCTCAGCTCTCTCAGACTCTCTACTCTTGTGATCTGCTTTATTGAACTATCCACTGGACAACCTGATCCCAATGAGTAAAAGCTGCAGGCTACTACTGTGTGAAAGGCTTTGATGTGTACGTCAATCAATTGCATTTTATTTATTTAACATTGTTTAACCCTGTTAAAAATACTTCTTTTTCAAGTAATGATTTTAAACACTTTTTTTGACAAAGTTTCATACAGAGGAAATGTGACCCACAATAAATGGTGAATCTCAACAACTATGCCCTAAAAAGGTAAATAACATTTGGCATGTAGTCTTTCCCTTCTTTTAAAACAGCTTATACTTACTGATCATAGAATCATAGAATCAGAATTCTCAAGGTTAGAAAAGACCCTTAAGATCATCGAGTCCAACCATTAACCCATCAGTACCAAGTCCATCTATACCATGCCCTCGAGCACCGCATCTATCTGTTCTTTAAACACCTTCAGTGATGGAGACTCAAATGATGTTGAAGTCTACCCTTTGACGTGTATGTTCTATATACTAAATGAGTGAGTCTTAATCCATTTATTTCTATTAGTTTCTGGGTGGACTGTACCATAAGCTAAACTGTGAGCGATGAGCTGGAATCATCTTTTCAGGCTGTTAGTTCTGAGATGGCCTTTGTAAAGTAAATCCAAGACGACAAGTAAAAGCAAAAGGGGACAATTAAGCCTGTAGGTTGATCGTTGATATCTTACTAACTGATAGACCAGAGATCTCAACTTCTCATAAAGACATTATTGCACTGTCAAGCTTTTGCTCTCAATATTGGGTTATTTCACTACTGTGACAATTTTGTTCTTATCCCCCTCTCTTCCCTCTCACCCCTCAATACTGAGAAAGAAGTATGAAAGAAGTATTAAGATAATCTATTATCCAGTACCCTCATTTTTTTCTGTTCCCAATTAGCTTTACAATCTGGACACAATATAGAGATTAAATTGGTTTTAATGGTTAATGATTTAATGGTTTAGTTGTCCTGTGGAATTTATGGCAACTTTTCAAATGCATCAAAAGCTTTTGTTATCATCAGTCATGAGGTTTCATTGTTTGCTGTGAAGGCTGTGTGCGGAAACACAGCACAGTTTCATTTCTTCCTGTTATTCCCCCATAGAGAAATGTTAGATGGAAAGAATACACAAAGTCATACCTATTGTGTCATTTCACAGGTTTCTATAAAATCTGTTTTCTACCTGTATAACTGATATGTAATATAGTTGTCAAAAGAGCAAGGGAGACAGCTGATGTTGATTTTGTCTTTTAATGGATTGACCATTCCAGAAATATGCAGGGGCATGGTACTTTTTCTGAGACCATTTATTCAATACTTTTCAGTATCAAGTCAAGTTTTTTAGCTGTTTGGTATAATAATTACGTGCTTCTGCTTGCATAGAGGATTTTTTATATTTTTTTCATATTGACAGCTAGATAACTATAATTTCTTGATCATCAGTCAATCTTGAAACAATCTTGAAAGGTGGTTCAGATATAATAAATAATGAAGAACAGCTAAGAAAAGATATTGTATAAGTCATTAAAAAACTGAACTTGTTATTCAGAACACCTCAATATAACTTATACTGATTGTGGGAATCATATACATATTCATCTATTTTATGAAAATCAAAATCACTGTTAATAATTTAATAAATGCACCAGACAGCATTAAACACTTACAGTGACTGAATGTAGAAAATTTTAATGGGAAATTCCTGACTGGAGTTTACCAATACACTATTAAAGCAGTTAATTTATTTTTGTGACTGCACTGTTATGGATTTGGTTGAGTATAGTCAGCTTTGAGTCATGTTAGCATGCACTTGTTAAACAGACAGCCTGGCGGGATTCATTTTATACTTCACTTTGTATATGTTTTTACTTTTTTGACTTCTAAGGCCTTTTCTGTGTCATATGATTTGGGTGGTTGTTGTCTTACAGAATGTGTAGTAAGTTACTTGCCATTAGAATCATAGAATCGTTTAGGTTGGAAGAGATCTTTAAGATCATCGAGTCCAACTGTTAACATATCACTGCCAAGTCCACCACTGTTGCTCCTGGCCCCATCCAGGGCTTGTCATGGCTACCACATGGAGCTGCCGGCTCCTGGTTGATCTCTTGGCTCCCTGTGAGGTTTCCTCTGCTCAGGAAACCCCCCTGTGCTGTGTGCTAGGGTGCTCCGCTGCAGGTCCTGCTGGCACTGGAGGTCCTTGCCTCGGTGACTGAGGTGATAAGGTGATCTGGCAAATCATTACAGCACATTGTTCAACACCAAATACCAATCTCTATGGAAAATGGGACTCTGCATGCTCTAACACCATGTGTTCCTCATCAGGTCTTGAGTCTTGGTCTTCAGGTGAATTTTGTATAAAGGCTGTATAATGTTACCTTTTCCAATGTATTTTAAAATAAACATATGTTTTCTCATGCTTTTTATACTTAAAATATTTATATAGTTCTGCTTCTGATAGACAGAAAATGCATGAAAAAATGTGGAAGGCATGTTAAAAATGCATAACTTGAGTACATGTGAATTTCACTTAGAGTATTAAAGTATTTCCTTTTCATTTATGCATGTTTTATGTATAGTGCCTGAAATCAAAAGCTCTTCTTTATATTTTTAGTTGAAGTGTAATATCATAGCATGCATTTCTTTCAAGAATTTTCACTGAGATATTTGCAGGAAATTGATTAACTTCATAAACTTAGAAATATCTTCAACTATAGCCCATAATGATTAATTATATAGTCATATTTGTTTAGCTTTTTTTAAGCTTTTTGTAAAAGATTGACGGTGTGTTTTTAAAGCAATTTTTTCTAGAAAGTGCTTTGTTTTATTTTGTTTTCTTTTTAATCCCAGATATATTTTCAAAATTTTTCCTTTTTATTTACAATTCTTGTAGTTAAAAACTTAAAAACTCAAAGATTCAGTGCTTTTAAAAATGTTATTTTAAATTCCAGTTCTATAAACTTTTTAAAATGGGAACTTTTGAATACCAATTTTAACCATTTCACAGAGTTTATTTAATAAAATTAGGGGTTTTTTTTGTTTTACAAGAATAAGGATTTGACTTTGATGACTATTTGTTTTGCTCTTATTGTTGACCCACTAGCTGTTTGACAAAATGAGAATTCTGCTCAGTTCTTTGGTGAAGAAATAGCAGGTAAAGTAGACAAGAGAGGAAAGAAGAGAATCAATTATATCTAATCATGCCTGTGATAAGATCCCGATCCTGTAATGAGAATAATGTGAACTGATGCTTGACTCCACATGCTCAGAGTGGTTCTGTGTAAATGAAGGTTTCAGGCCTTGTAATTTTCAAATCTGGACCATAATCCAATCCTAACTTCATTTGTGTACAGACGGTTCCTTCTCAACATTATGAGATGTCTAAGATTTTAGAGGTGGAAAATATATTAGTATCGGTAATAACCACATACAAGTGCTGCAGATTAAATTGCTGTGTTAAAGTAAAATCTCTAAAGACTTTTTTATTTTTGTTTTATAGGGAGACTTCTTACAGATGCAGCCATCAACTAGTGTATAAGAGTGAAAAGGTCTTTGGGACAGGTACTGTTGCCTTGATTTGTTCATATAGAACTCATTACATTACAGTTTAGAACTTTAACAGGGACCCTGAGAAGCTAATGTAATATAAATAAACAAAAATAATAAATGCATCTGATTCTTCATTAGTGGTTTTTTATAGTTAAACATTTTTTAATGATAGAAAATCATTGTGGACAGGTTTGTCATAGTTAGGCACAGTTTAGAGTATTCAACGTAACAAGATCCCAATCTTCCATAACGCACATGATAATTTTTAAACACTTTATATTTTTATAGAAGCTAGTAAAATAGGAACATGACTAAAACTGATAACTCTGTATCATTTCAGTGCTTTAGATTTTAAATAAATCAACACCTAAGTGTAGTCAAAGAATGCTCTTAACATTTGTTTTCATTCTTCAGACAGTTGTTTGTTTATTTCTTAACTAAAGAATAACTAGGATAGAGCCTAATGGATAATAAAAATCTGTTTAATCTTTGTTCCTCAGTTCTAGTGGAAATGCTATAAAACTCTATCAGACGACCCACAGTCTGCTTTTATCTTGCATGCATTTTGATAATAGTCTAAAATTCAGTTCAGAATACAGATTTTATAAAGATTTAGCAAATGCAGAGGTATGTCCAGTCACAAAGTATAAGGGAATATAACAGATATAACAAATTAAGGTTAAAGCCAAAGAGGAGATGGTAGAAGAGAGGCAAATATACAGAAGAGGGGTAAAGTGTAACTGTCAGAATTACCAGCTGATTTTTATATTTTTACATTAATTTTACTCATGAAAATGAAGAGAGATTTTTGGCTTCTGAGAATTTTTCTAGATTAAAAAAATGAGAAGTTTTAAAAGACCTGTTGCAGTGTCTGTGTGTAGCTAATGATTATAGTTACAACATTTCTGGAAAATATTTTATTAAATATTTATTGGAGTCTATAAAATGACTAATAATATCAGCTAGAGAAAAAAATCCAAAGTTTTGGATTTATGTTGTGGTACATCACTGAGATTGGCTAGTCATCATTGTTTCTATACCTTAAATCATAAGTCAATGGCTCGTGTAAGAGAAGAATGGTTGCAGAGGGGCAAGCAATGCCCTTAATTTTGGCAGTCGCAGATTTTCGCTTGACTAGCAATTTGGGCAGATAGTTAACTGTCCAGTGTAAATAGAAAATTTTTTTGCTTAGCTATTGCCAAGACAAACCTCTTATTTATTTTTCCTGAATACACCTTGTTAATAAAGGATATCCCATTTTACATTGCTTAGGACCTCATAATTCCCGGTAGGACAAGTAAAATATGACAACAGCATTCAAAAAATTATCCAGTTGCTCCTTCTAAGACACTAAAAGGACTAGCTACAAGGGTAAGAGAATAAATTTTAGTTTTCCTGTGCAGCTAGTGCATAGCTTCTCTGAGAGCAGATTAGGAACGCTTCGCCAGCTCCCTGAAAACCTCTTTGCTCAAATCACATCTAAATGCAAAGTTATGATACTATTCAGACACTGTCTAAGAACAGAGGAAGTATAAATCTCTTGAAGAATGCAGTTTGAAGTGTGAGGATAACAGTGGGAATACAAACCCCATAACTGTGGGGAGAACAGAACAGCAACCTCCAGCGATTTAGGCCTGGTTTCATTATTGGGTTGCCTTTCATGCTGTCACATTACAGTTTCGAACATTTATTCCACAAATTCCCAGAGCTATTTTCTGTATCCTTCCTGCATCCATCGAGTATGAATTCCCAGAGCTTGCCAAACACATCCATAAAATGTATCATACAATATGCAACCGGTGGTTGCTTTCTTGTGACAGGATTGCTGCTCCATTTGATATAATTCAACATATTGATCTGTGCTGAACAGGCAGACAATTTAGATGACTAGTGGAAAAATGGTGAAGTCAAGATATTTGAAACCATCTCATTGCAGATTGCACACACACTTTACACCTTTTTCTTACTGTGTTTTGAAGCCCACCACCCACTTCTGAGGGAGAATCTATCTAATTTAGTTTAACACATGTAAGATGAAGAGTCTAAATTAGCTGACTTGTTAAACTAAACAGGGCTTTCTCCTGAATGCTTATCATGTTCCTTAGCATTCCTGTAGCCCAAGCAACTTGTCCTCTTCCAAACAATACCCAGAAATGATTTGAAGGACAGCACAGGCCAGCAGCTGTTCTCGGCTGTATAGATGAGGCAATGCTATTATGGAGGAAGCAAGTTTAGCCTTACAGACATGGGACATAAGATAGCAGTTGGACTTAAGATCAGAGAACAGTCCTGGCTCATTTTATTTAAAAGTATGAATGTAGACAAGCTGATTAACAGCTAAGTGTTTTGCTCAGCGCTTCACTATCTACAGTCCTATTCAGATCTGGAAGAATAAAAATATGATGCTATCTTTGGTGTCTAAGGCTAAGTCTTCTAAAACATTAAGACAGTGACTTTACCTCCTGTGAATATTTTCCCTACCTGCCTATATAGCTACTAACCTGTTGGTGTTGAAGCATTTTACTGTATCACCTACCTTATAATTATTTTATTCTTTTGTCTTCAAAATGGAATAAAGTTTGTTCATGTATGTGCAGAAATCAACATTTTACAATGTTCTTTTTTTTTTTCAGTGTAACTATCTGACAGTTAAGACCTGTAGAAACAAACTCTTGTTCAGATTTCTGAGTTTACCTGTTGAGGTGAGTCTTCCATTTCAACATTTGCTCTCTGGCAACTTATTCTCTCTTTACAAACATATGACTAGAAGAATTTTGATGCATGAATTCTATCTAGTGAAAGTGTGATGGGCTTGAGGTGAGGCAATAATGGCTACTAATGGCTCTGGACCACAGAGCTCACTTCAGCTGTCAGGCAGGTTTTTCCAATATAGAGGAGACTATGGACATATGTGGATGCTTAAGCTGATGTTACACTAAAAGCAAAATCACAGCAGTGTAGAACTCCCCATGAAGCCTGAAAAATTCCACAAACCCAGTTTTTTACCCTCAGGTGACACCAGATGCATCTAATCTTATTTTAGAACCCTGTATTTAATTGAGAATGAACCAGAAATTTCTTTTCTTGCTTGCATCAGTGTACCTAGAAATAAATAAAGTTCTTAGAGTGTTGTCTTCCCATTCCTACCTCTAATCCAAACTGCAGGATTAGCAGCAATTCATTGCCTACAAAAATAAGTTGCCCACACTGTCAAACAACTTCTACACTCCCCCAAAACCAAGATTATAGTCTAAACCCTGCAGAATATTGCATCCTTGCTCAAAAGCTTCCAGCTGTAAATCTTGCTCTTAGAATCTGCTGTTGACAAAGTCTAATTCCTGAATCCTAACCTAATCCTAGGTTTAACACCATACTTAAGGAAAATGTAAGCTTCTAATTCTGGCAAGTAATATTGTACATTTAAACTAGAGGTGTCTGTATATTACTGGATATCTACTTAGTATTTTGGTTGCAGTTCAGTTCAAACAATGCATCATTTTTCATTAAACAGTTATAATATGCTCTTTCCTGACAAAAGAGCACTTCATTCTTATGGCCTATTTAAAATTTCCTTAAAAACCAAACAGAACAAAAGAAAACAAAACCGCAAAAGCCTACCCTTTGGTATCAGTACTTAGTATCATTACCAAGAAGTCAAAGAATGCAGCCATGACCAGCTTGAAGAAAGAATGACTAGTCAATGATGGAAGGAGACTATGGTACTGTGTTCAGAAAGGTGGTGGTGGTCTAAGGTGCTACCAGTCTCTTCTTCCTTGTCCACAGCTGTTTATTGCAACTGCTTGGCTACAGGTCAGTGACATGGAGAACTGAGTCAACAGAACAAAACAGACCAAGTGAGCACACCTAATCTGCTTTAGTACAAAGTCAATAAGTTTAATTTACAACTGTAAAATTATTATGGAGCTAACTAATTATTTTATCTATTCTGTTTTCTGTGGTACCAATCTTCCTTATGCATCAGCCTGGTATATAGATATAAGACAAAAGGCAGGTCAATATAATGTAATACTCTGTTCTAGAAATCCTCAAGTTTGCACTTGTTATGCTGATGTAGTCATACAGCTGCTTATCCCAAAATCGTTTCAGGCAGCTTTGCTCATTAAGCCATTCTCCATTGTACCCAATATAGCCATATCCTAAGACAAGTGAAGTACACATAAATAAGTTCCACGTAAAAATAAATTTATGTATATTTGTCACTGGGACATTATAGATTTAATCTAAATCATTTTCTGATATGTCTTACTTGTGAGAGACGTATTACTATATAAGCAAAAATGGTCAATGACCAGGCTTTCCATCAAGGAAAAAAACAAAATAAAACAAAACAAAAGCAGTAGTTTGACATTTTGCTTTTATTTCACATTAGCACAAAAATAATAAAAATACACTATTTTTGTAGCAACTGACATCTTAAAACCAATACAAATCAATAAACTTGTGATTTTTAGATTACATATAAAATTTGAATATATGAACACTGTTACAGTAAAATTTCCAGTTAAGTAATGATGTTATTGTTTAACTGTATTCAATCAATCTACCTCACAACCCTCACTGGAATTACAGCTCTGTTGCCATTAGCTGCCCTTCTTCTCTGGAAAAGATCTTGGACCTGCACTTCAGGTGTATTGTCTCAATGTGCTAATGACCCATGGTTGCAAGATCAATAGTTTTTACTAGTCCAGTAAATAGATGTGTGTTCCTGGTCAGTATGTGAAAAATCAAAACATGCCATCAGATATGAAGTCTTCACTTGCTGTCTTTAGAAATGTTTATGAAAATTTTTTATCTGTTCTGCCACACAAATGACAAGTTGCCTCCAACTCATAAAGTATCACACTGCATGGTGAATCCTGAATTATTTCCCTTTACTAGTAAACAAAAGATTATATTTAGCATGAATGTGAAAGACCTGACATGCATTATTTTTTTTAATATGGGAGGATTTTTAGTTTTCATGAGCATTTCATGTATATGATTTAAAGCATGGGAGACAGAAGGCACTGAGAACTGTTAGTTTGGGCTGTGGCATCTTGATACTGAATCTATTTTAGATCTTGCCTAACATTTTTGTTTTCAAGGTTATGTTTATAAGTGCTTTGCTTGCTGTTTTGGCAACATCTGACACATTTCACAAGATGTTTTATCTCATGGTTTTCTCTGATGTAACAGGAACAGAAAGGATCAAAGAGCAGGTTCTCATTATTAATGGATCAAATGGATTCTTTTCCCTTCAGGGATAGATCTTTAATGTCCAAATATTTGTCTGTTACCATCTTGCATTGGACAATTATTTTTTGTGCTGAACTATTTGTGTTGTATTTTCATGTAAATTAACACAACTAAAATGATATGCCACGGGGTATGGGAAAAAAATACCCCACATCAAAGAAGTGTTGACATCTGCCTCAGCTGACAGCATCTGTCCATTCCAGAATCCAGGATGACTGCCAGAACTTCATCGGTTTTCACGTGATGATATTGACACTAGGTATGAGAAGAAGAAACTTAGCAATGCATAGAATTAGATGGTTAAAAGGCATTTGCTGAAGAGCCTCCCTAATTCATCATTTTAAAACCACTCTGAATATTTGCCTGTAAGGCAAACCATTAGTCAAGAGGATCTCAGAAAGCTTAGAGCTGTAAAATTAAATACACCACCCAATAAAAAAATGCATAAAGTTCAGAATGTAAACATGCTTTTACACTTACACATGAAATTCAGCTACATAGTCTCCATTTGAGTATGAAATAGAACTTCAGAACTTAGGTTTGTAAATCAGTGGTCAATTTTATACACATCAAGGGAAAAAAACCTACATAACAGAAGTTATCATGAGATTAAACTGGAAATTAAATTATATTGTTAAACAGATTGATACTCCTTTGACAATTATTATATGTCCTGGCTATTAATATCTACTCTGAGTCTTTTAAACATCTTTAGGTGAGTAAATCTTTCCAAGTGCTATGGCAAAGTTGTACTCCATTGCCTCACAAAGGGATCTGGCAGAGTACAAATAAAATAAAACCTAGTATCTTTGAACTAACACTACCTTCTGTACACAGCTTAATTTAATTTCAGTAACCCTCACCCGTGTCACCACAAAACAGAATCATAGAATCATAGAATAGTTTAGGTTGTCAGGGACCTTTACAGACCATCTAGTCCAACCCCCCTGCAATGAGCAGGGATACCTTCAACTAGACCAACTCACTCAGAGCCCTGTCCAGCCTGGCCTTGAATGTTTCCAGGGATGGGGCTTCTACCACCTCTCTGGGCAACCTGTTCCAATGTTTCACTTCTCAATAATTTGAGAATGGCTACAAGGAGAAATTAAACTTCTAGAGGATGGACTTAAGTTTTTGTTCCAAGTGAAATTTTTCTTCACAAATCTTACCAGACTTGGTATACAAAATATTGTAAATATATTATAGAATCATAGAATCTCACCAGTGCCGAGTACAGTGGGACAATCACTTCCCTAGTCCTTCTGGCCACACTATTCCTGATAGAGGCCAGGATGATGTTGGCCTTCTTGGACACCTGGGCACACTGATGGCCTATTTGAGCTGGCTGTCGACCAACACCCCCAGGTCCTTTTCTGCCTGGCAGCTTCCCAGCCACTCCTCCCCAAGCCTGTAGCGTTGCCTGGGGGGTGTTGTGACCCAAGGGCAGGACTCAGCACTTGACCTTCTTGAAGCTCATACAATTGCCCTCAGCCCATCGATCCATCCTGACCAGGTCCCTCTGAAGAGCCTTCCTACCCTCAGGCAGATCAACACTCCAACCTAACTTGGTGTCATAATGTTACTTGATTTTAGAAATTAATATACTGTAAGGGAAAATAGGCAAAATGTATAGAGAACTGGTTGTCTGCAGCAGAAAATGCACATTTTAAGGAAAAAGGCATTATCTGAAGTTTGAAGATTCTACAACGTACCAGGGCAGTCTGCTCAAATGCTTTATCTTCATAATGAAAATTTTTTCTTCCTTATATGCAGGCTGAACATCTCTTGTTTCAGCTTGAACCTGTTGACCCTCACCCTCCCATCCTGCACCACTGTGAGGAACCCATATTCATCTCTTCGATGACCCCTCCACATGGGGCAAGCGTTCCAGCCCTAGCACTTTGGAGGTCCTCCCCTGAGGTCTCTCCAGATTGTCTGTGTCATAGAATCATAGAATCATAGACTGCTTTG
>JMFS01134285.1:0-12702 GCA_000699545.1 Podiceps cristatus | reverse complement strand
AGGGTTGGGTTGTATCGCTGTCGCGACGTAACTTCGTGCAGTAGCTTTGTTTGTACAGTCTCACGGCAAGTGAATTCTGCACCCCGATTTGGAAAACTAACAGTTGGTAAATTCTAATTGGAAGAAAGAATTCGGAGCCTCCTTTTTCTCCTTGTTGTCTCAAAACAGATTTGTTGACAACAACTACGTTTTTAAAATTACAAGTAGGGCTTTTTTTTTTTTTTTGATAAAATTCGTGCAGTAGCTTTGTTTGTACAGTCTCACGGCAAGTGAATTCTGCACCCCGATTTGGAAAACTAACAGTTGGTAAATTCTAATTGGAAGAAAGAATTCGGAGCCTCCTTTTTCTCCTTGTTGTCTCAAAACAGATTTGTTGACAACAACTACGTTTTTAAAATTACAAGTAGGGCTTTTTTTTTTTTTTTGATAAAAATTAAAATTTAAACTTTACGTTTTGCTTTGAAGATTTAAACTAGTGGTTCTGTTCACCTTCCTACATACACATTTTAAAAGCAATGGGAATATGGAAGGGTCAAAACGTTTGACAGTCATGCACCAACTGACCCCGTCCCAGCCTCTGCCAAGGGGGAGGTTAATTGGACAAGTAGAAAAATAGCAGTAGCAGCCAGAGGCAGATCAGAAGGATGACACCTGGGATTGTCAGAATCTCCCATCCTTTTTTTTTAAAAAAAAAAAAAAGACTAGATATTTTATACCATCTGTGCTTCTCTTTCAGTTCTTTCATGCGTCACAGTTCTTCCCTTTCCCCCATCTTACTTTTCTTCCCTGTCCCCTATTTCTTCCTTGTTTGATTTCATTAGACTCATGGGAATGCAGCACCATGGCTGTAAAAAGCTGTTCTGCTTGTTCTAGTATGCAGTTTCTGTTTATTCATATCGTGGGTCTTGTGGTTTGTGAGGCAAAGTTTGGTGTAACCCTTACTGGCTTACTTTGCAGGGAGTTTACTGCTGCTAAAAAAAAAAAAAAAAAAGCTGCTTTGCAATTTTTTTTCATCCGTGAATAGTATTTTTATACTACAGATCATTAAAATGTTTAAATTATGATATTGTCATGGTGTATGGAAATGAGATTGTGCAAAATACATCTGTAATACATCTCAGGATATTACCCACTCTTCTAAAATAACATTTCTTCTGAAGTTAAGTGTATATTTTGGTGTATGGGAATGGACATGCTTCACTTCACAAGTCTCATGTGTTTGAGACTTGTTCACAAGTCTCGTGTGGGTTTTTTTTGTTTGTTTTTTTTTGTTTTTTTCCCCAGATGTTTTTTCAGCCAAAGATTAGCCGAAGTTGTCCAGGAAGGTTTGGTGTTTTTTTTTTTTTTTAATTTTTATTTTTTTTCCCTTTTCTTTACCCCAGTGAATTTTGTAGTATGTGTGTGTCCCACCATGTTTTAAAATTGTCTTTGTACAACTGTTTTCATTCTTCAGATGTAAGTATTTGTCAGCGATATAGTGTCTTTCTGAGCTCCTGAATCTTCTTGAAGTAGTGCCAGAGGAGGATTTCAGTGATTAGTACATGAGTAAGTATAGCAGTAGGAAGACAAAGCCTTTGCTTTTGGAAGGACTGTCAGGAGACAGATAGTGAGGCTGTGTTTTGTGCAGAAAGTGTACTGGGATCACTTTCATGCAGTTGTATGATTTTTTTTTTTTAAGTTGACTGGAACAGCGTGTCCTTTTAAAATCTTTCAGGTATCCTGTCAAGAAACCAGTCTTACTACCCGCAGTTTATCAGGTTATTGGGCAGCTACAGTTTGGAGCTCTGGCAGAGATGGTGTGCTTCTTATTTGCACTATGTGACTTAATTTTCTTCCATGGAGGTTCTGACTTGGACTCTCAGAGAATCCTAATTACCTTTCAGAATAGATTTTAAAATATCATCTATTTGTTCCTTATTAGCAACAAAAACTGAGTTAGTAATCTAATGGCATCCTGTAAGATCCCGATTAGACCAGATGAGGGGTTAGGACTTGCCTTCCACAGCTTTTATATCTGTTTCCTTTTCCCTTCTTTTCCGTTTTTCCGTTTGGCTTTTTCTGTTATACATAGGGGGGTTTTGACATACATTTACAAGGATAGGCTGGAGTCCCTCCCTTCCCAAAAACTTAAGTTTCTGCTCTTCCAGTTCAATATTATGTTGAGTTACATAATAATGTCCTTTTTTGTTTGATCTGAATCTGGGAGCAACACACATTCTGTGGAAATGGGCCATAATAGTCTAAATGCCTTTATCGTATTTTCTGTCTTCCGTCTATAGTACTTGCTCATCTTAGAGAAAGCAATGACGTCAGTCTTTGAAAAGTAAACTGTTTTGAATTATTAACTGACAAACCACACATTCAGCTATTGAGATGAATGCATATGTGTCCACTGACCAGAAGCCAGATTAAAATGAACAAAATATCTCACTAAATGGATCAAGGAGCCAAGAAGTTTATTCTCTGAAATGATCTAATAGCAGAGTGCATAGAGAGGGTATGGAGAGGAAAAAACAGGCTATTGTTTTCTTCCTGTTTCCAGGATTGGTTTACACACTATTTAATAGAAATTGAAGTTCTCTTTACATAAATTTATATTCTGTCTTTATATAGATTGTATGTATTTTTTTTCTTTCTAGCACTAAAACTCAGGAAGTGTTATGGCTTTATTTTAAAGCGTTCTGACAAGAAAAATACTTCAGAATCTTCCAAAGTTTTCAGAAACATAGAATTGTAACACAAAGCTTATAAATCCAGTGGACTATATTCACACTATGAAAGAATTGAGGATACTGTGACCATAACCGCTTAAATTTGTGCTCCAGATTTCCTAATGTCTGATGTTTTCAGATCCCAAGTTGCGATTGTTGGTAACATTTATTTAGAAATTGAAATGTCTTTTTCGCAGTCACCTTGAAACACAAATCAAGAATGTTGATCAAGAAAACTAATGAATTTATTGTGAAATAAACACTCTTAAATCATGTCAGCGTATTAGTTAGACATTTTAGAAATGTATACAAGATAAGCTTAATTTAATTAGCCGAGAAAGCATTAGCAGTGCCTTAAGAGCTACTTGAGGGCACTGTGGTAATTGTAACACGCGATGCTAGCTAAAAGTAGTACTGCCAACATCGTTCAACTTACTCGGTGGCAACCTAGAGCTCTCCATTGTACTTAATTGCTAATAGGAGCAAACACAGACTTGAGGATTGACATCGAGTGCTGTAGTGTGGGAAGGTGTAAAGCTAAGCCGCATTTTTGTGCTCTGTAATACCGATGTATTTTAGTGTCTCTTACTGTAATTTCTCAGTCTGTAACAATAAATATTTTTTCTGATTTCTGGGTGATAATGCAGCTTTTGTAGCATAAGCTCATTGCTTTTACTCCTTAAAAAGTCTTTAATGGTCAGCTATTGAAAACATAGAAAATGAACTTTAAAAAATTATTACTATTTCTTTTAAAATACTAGCTTTAAACATACCCCTTAGAGCTTTCTAAAAATTAAATTTTCCGTTATGAAAAAGCCTAATTCAGATTAGCATATTTTCTTTGTCTTCTTTGCAAAGTGTCTTTAGAGTGTTTTGGATGTTCTGCAGTTTAGAATAAAGCTGTAGAAAAATTTGGTTTCCTCCTTATGCTGGAAAAATTTACATTTGCTGGCCACCCGCGTGTAAAGCTCTTCAGGGGAAAAAAGCTCCTCTCAAATATCTGTTTTTAAAGAACTGCATTGTCTTACTGTTTGAGTTTACAGTATCATCAATAAAGGTGCTGAGGCTAACACTTTTACAGTTCTTTGAAATACATCCTGAAATACAGAGTCTGGTGAAGTTTTTCCAAACAATTTCATTTAAAGGAAGATTCCCAAGAAAGCTCATCTTTTTAGTGCGTAACAAAATGTCGTGTTCTTTCTGTTTTAGTGGTCTGCTGCTCTTCTGGGACTTAGCAGGAGAAAATCAGTGATCTAAAACGAATTGTGCAGTCTGTTCCTTGGTTGTGTGGTATTAATACATCTGTGAACAGTGGGAAATTGAGCAATCGTTGGAAGCAATCTATGTCCAAGTTTCTGTCAAGATACCATACAGTCGGCGTTTGTAATCCTTCCATGTTTCTAAAGGGGTGTCCTGAGTTTGAATTCTTCCCGTGTATCTTGCCAATCAGTCTGGGTCACTACCAGAAGTCGAGACACCTCTGAAGGGTACGTGGCTTGTTTTAGGAGGCGGTTGCGCACCCTGCTCGAGGCTGGCTGTCTTTGCTGTCACGCTGTTACAGGGCCTAAAAAGGAAGCAATCTAAGGACTAATCCAGTGAGTGAATAAGACCTCCAAAGAATACTCAGGAAATGGTGTTGATGTTGGGTGTGCTGCTTTGCTTCCTCTGAATATTGGGCTTGTCCCAAAGTAATATTAAAAAAAGCTGCTTCTCTCACTGCTGTCTCTCAGTTAAAACTTAAAGCAGAAGGCTTAACCCATTGCCACAAGAGATCCCATGACAATTTTGCAAAAGTGGCGTACAGCTTGGGGTTATGCAACATAATTAGCTCAGGTAATTACATTCTGTTCACCTCCATCCCCTGCAGGTTCACTTAGATGTGGTATAGTTTTGCACATCCTGCCCTAAATTGTTGAGTATTTGCTGTACTGTGGAAAAGTTTTCGTTCCAGTCTAGTGATGCTTTAAGTGATTTCTGTGTGAAACTTTATAAAACCCTTCTCAAATCAAAACATCTAGCAAGTAGGCATCAGCGAGCTGAAGCTTTCACTGCTCTTACTTTGTAGCTGTGACCATTTTAAAGGATGCTGATCATTTATTAGATATTTAATGTGTTACTTTGTGTGTGAATAATATATCACTGATGAACCCACTTATTGCAAAGGGAGCTGACAGTATTTTTTCAGCCTTTTCCATCTTACAGGTTTGTGGTTTTTTTTTAACACTTCATGCTTTGCTGTTTTTTTTAAACAATTTTTCCATCTCTGAGTTTACTTTTGAAATATTGTCTTTATTACCTTTGATGGGTTTTTCATGCTTTATTTTAACCATTAATTTTTCTCTAAATTGTTCAAGTGTTGTTTTGCATTTATACTTTCTTGTGCTCTTTTCCTGAATAAATTTAATTTCTTCTTGCTTGGTAGCTATTAAAACAGGCCACTTTTCACCAAGTTGTAAGATTAATGTGTTACCTTCTCTAAGCTTTTTCATTCTGCACTGCTGTGTATATGTATGCTATAATAGCTTGAACTCCAGCTGAACTAGGTATAAAGGAGGTACCTTTAGTATTCCTACCAGAAATACAGAATTTAGGAGCTTGTCCAAGTTCGTAGTTGTTGTAACCTGTTCTGAATTTTGTGGTTTTATCTTTATGCTTCTAGTAGTAGTATGTTAATGACCTAACTAATGTAAAGCTTTGGTGGAAAGTTTGTGTCCAGTTGCACCTGGAGCAGATGCTTCAGTTCAGGTGTTTTCGTAGTTTGGGAAATGGGCTTTTTGCTTTTCTCCAACCTCCAGTCAATTGCTTCATTTTAAATAGATAAGTAGTTGAGCCGAGCTATTTAAATAACCTGAAATAAAGAAGTTGTTCTTTCTGTACATGTGGAAGAGATTACTTGCATTGAAATTTGTTGCCATGCTTCAGCAATCTCTCATTCCAAACACTTAATAAATACATGCTATTATTTCTCTGATTTATCTTTCAGACCTTGAATGTTGTTTTTATTATGATTTAAATTTCAATACATTAATCTTGAGATTTCATATTACACTTTTTTTTTTTTTACACTTTTTTATTTTTTAAACACTGTCTCCAAGTTCATTGTAGCTAGATACACAGAAGTTTTTAATCCCATGTTGTTTTCATGCAGAAGACCACCTTCCTGTAGCTTCACTTGCTACAGACACTTTCTTGCTTAGTTTACTGAGTCAGGTACCTGGTCATGTCCAAACCTTGGGGAACCCTCTGGTCCAAGGGTTCTCTCTGTTCTACTTGCTATCCTCATACAGATCATTTGGCTTCTTTATTTAGGTTTATAGTAGTACTAAAAGGAGGCCATGTCCTCTAGGCTTTCTTTGGGGTGGGGTTGTTGAGCAGAAACAAGGTAGGTTTTTGAGGCCTAAGAGTAGAAAAAAGAAAGAGTTGTTTGAATGTTGTGGGGTTTTTTGTTTTTGTTTTTCCTCCCCCACTTCTGAATTGTAATCATTCTTGAATGTTTGCATAAATATGATTTTTGCTTTAAAAGTGTTTGTTAACAGAATCTAGAAACTCATGGAAATGGTTAGTATGGTTCTGACTAAAAATGTCTTGCTTTTAGTCTTCCTTCAGTGTTAAATTAGGAAGATCAGTGGTTTTAAAAACTTCTGATATGTGGATCTTCTAGAAAAACTTCTCAGTGAGGTGTGGACCCCCATACAGCAAATAGAGACATCTTTTCAGTAGACTTGATCTTCTGAAGGTGTGTGATTTCACTTCTGCGGCAAGTGGTTAACTCTGCACTTGTGAAAATGAGTAGAGTTGCCAGTATTAATGCTTGCCTGGCCATTTGATCTGCTGGATCAAGATCAAGTTACTGGCCTAGCTGAAACGAACCCTTTTCCCCATGTCCTCCTGCTTCACTTGCCTCCCTTCCATCCCTTTGATCTGATTATCAGCTGAACATTCACAAAGTCACCCAAATTTTAGTGAAGTACCCTCACAAAGAAGAGGAACACTCATGGTGGAAATGCTTGGAGTGGGACAATGGTGGTGGGTGCAGGACAAACCTCAGCTTGCTATTTATGCGCTCTGCCATAGTTTGGCCGAGGCTGCTCTGTAGCTCACTCTCCCTTTCTGTCATGAACCTACAAGTAGCCCATAGATTGCAAAAGTTTTTTGGGTGTCACATCAAAAGCCGTTGAAGTCACTTGGCCTGGACAGGAGCAGGGGTCTTTCTCTGTTACAGACAGGGGGTATGGTTGCAGGTATTGCAAATACACAATAAACAGTGTTGTAGGTAGTGGCTTGCATTTTTAACTTGTAAACTTTCAACTTTTCTGAAAGGCTTTCACCTTTATTAAATAACCTGAATTCTAGAATTGAAGAGTTCTAGGAAATAAAGTGGAAATCTGTTGAATAAATAAAGCAGATCTTCTCATGCAAAAGATAGGCTTTTTCACCTGAATGAGTTGGGAAGAATTTATTCTTCTGAAAAAGTCTAGATGATGGTATTTATATTCTTAATGGCTATTACTGGCATAAGCATTGTTTACTAAAAAAGTGTACAGAAGCTGAATGTTAAAAGTTCTTAGTAAGGTAGTTAATGTGCTTTAATCCAAATACATTTTTTTTTTCCAGCTTCTTGTAATTTGAAGGCATGAGCAGTATACTTACCCTGGGTGTTTAGGACACAAAGGTAGATGTTTAGCAGCAGTACATAGTGTACCGACATGAATCCAGTCTGCTGTGTTATGCTCTGACCTGGAGTTGAGTCATGTTACCTTCTTCCCCTGGACAAGTGTATCAGGTCTTACCTCTTCCCACAAGCAGGTAGTCAGTCCTCCCGTAGACAAGGGGCTGAGGGCATTTGCCAGGGAAGTGTGGGCTGGGGTGGGGAGAGGAGCTTGTGAGGATATGTTGGTGCTGGAGAGAGTGGGTAGTGCGGTGTGTCACCCTGGGATTAGGACATAGTGCAGGTGCGTAAGGCAAGGTGTGGTCCCTAGCTTGAACGTGCTGATGAGAGTGTTTCAGCTGCTAAAAATCTGTACTGAGCATAAGGACAGTTTTAGTGGTGTGTTTTTGTTTACCTTTTAGCATCTTTATTAAAAAAAAAGTGAACTTAAAAAAATTGAAATAGGATTTAAAGGGATTTGCTAGATTCTGGTCAGATGACGTTATCACAGTCATGGTAGAAAATATGTTTGATCTAGTTACTAGAACTTGGAACCAAATAAGAGCAAAACTAAAAATATCTCAGAGATTGTGAAGTATTTTGATTTTTTTTTTTTTTAATTATTATTATTTTTTTTAATTGCTTAGCATGCCTGGCCTAAAAGTGTGTTATGAAGGATACCTAGCTCTGACCTAACTTTCATCAATATATCTTAAAGTAGATCTTGAATGCAGCAAATTTGTAGAAGTTAATGTTTTAATCCATATTTTTTACCTTTGCAGAAACTGATACACAAGGGAGCAAGTGGCTTATCCAGAATCAGTGGACAGACAGATAGAGAGTGGTTTTGGTGTATTTTATTGGTATGTTTGAAATGACATTATAGTTTGAACACAGAAAAGGCAAGTTATTTGTTAGCTGAATAGTTATCTGAGGACAAAGATGAGTGATCAGCTTAACTAATTGGTACACTGGGGACACAATCACAACTTCTCCATGAACATGAATTTTATTTTGGAGAGGCAACTTTTATCTTTTGATGCCACTGGGATAAAAATGTTTACTAAATGCATTAAATATCACTGAGTATGCATTTTATTTCTTTTAATGGACAGCCCATTTCCACAAGAACTTTGGATGAACTGGTAGGGGAAAAGGTAGATCAGATTTTTTTTCACATGTACTGTTAAAATATTAATCAGGTTATTAATATTCTGAGACATCTGAGAATGTGTTGTTATTCACAAGATGCATTTTAAATTATGTAAGAAATAACTGGAGCACCTGGATTCAGTTTCTCCAAAGTTAATAAAAATAAGAGTGAGAGATTTCAGAGTCAAATGGAGACAAAAAAGTTACTTTTAAATATCAGAAGCTAAGACTTAACTAAAGTTAGAAGTAGAGGTTTTTGAAAGCCTGTAGTTGAAACAGATTTCTTGAAAATGTTTATTTCATTATTATTAAGACAAAAGTAAATTTCAGGTTCTTCCATGCTTGTTCATTAGGGAGAAACGAAAAGCTAATTAAAGTAGTTTGTGCTTTTAAGAAAATGTGGAGGAATAGGATCAATCAGTTCAAGACTGAATGCCAGTGTGTCGTAATTCCATGTCTTAGGCATGGGAAGAGATCGTAGAAAAGAGAAAAACGTAGACACTGCAAGGTTTAAAACACTGGGTTGAAAACTCTCATGTCTGATTTGTGAAGTCGTATGAGCAATCATGCTAACTTTCTGGGTGCGGCAGAGTTAGTCAGAAGAAGGGTGTGACCCACAAAATGCAGGACAAGGAGAGCAAGTTTGACCATGGTGGAAAACTCAAATATTCATGTCTACGTACCTGTGTTTTAATACTGCTGAGCCTGTGGCAAACTAGATGGAGTCTTTTTCAGAAATTGCGAGGTGTGGTTGTGGTTTGAATGTTATGTCATCCCTTACTCAAAAACTCTGTGAACTTACTTGGAGATGACGGTGATAGAGATGGTTTGTACTCATCCTGTGTTACCAAGACTGCTGGATTGTAGTTATCTTGGGATGTTCAGACCAGCAGTCTAGCGAGAAGTTCTTCAGACATTCTCTTGCCCAGGAGATTCAACTTACTCAAAAAACAGAAGAAACAAAAACCCCCTACCCCTTCTCCTTCAATATGCTAGAATTAGTCTTTGTAATTTAACTTGAAAATTAAGCAGCTATCATGCTTCAGCTGGCTGGTGCCTGTGAGATACCTGAAGGCAAGCCCTTGTCGGTGAGGACTCCCTTGGTATGTGTGTACTTCGGTCATGCTGAAAGACTCTATCAGTGTAGTCACTTCTAAGAGGATAGATTGAGAAGGAAGAAGTCAGTTTTATTCATTGATTTCTAGTTTGTGTTCTTTCCGAACTTAAAGACTTGTCTCTAAATGTTATAAATAAAGCTCTGTTAGTATCACATTATTATTTTGAAATTTAGGGATGGATATGGAAGACACTACAGGTAATGTTGTATATCAGTGTTTTTTGTAGCTTGTTTTTGTAGCTATGTAAGTATTATGATAAACATTTTTTCCCATATTTCTTCTTTTCATACACAGTAGAGTATGAATTATGGAGATAAGTATGCAGCTATATTTATATTATTGCTTTATTTACTTATTCATTTTAGATTTGGTTTCTAGATTTATTGCTACCATCATTCAACTGCTTTCAGTGAAGGTATGTTACCAGAGTTTACCCCACTACCTCTGCAAGACTCTCACTGTTGAATCAGCTCATCAGCTGATTTGCAGTATTCGTTCATCTGTCACATTCCATTTTGCTCTTGAATCCAAAGATAATGAAGACTGTGTTTTGCCAGCCTAGACTGTGGATGGTATTCTGTAAACTCCAATTACTTCCTTACTCATTATTAGTGAGATTGCTTTGCATAAGCAGCTGTGCTGGGTTCTGGTTGTTCTGGGTCACAGCTGGAGTTTGGTGGGTCTCTTGTTTCTGTTAGATCAACGCAGTTGCGATAAATTTTGTTTACCTGGTTGTACTTCCTGACACTACATAAACTCATCTTTTGATTCTTCTGTGCTTGCTTTTTCTTTGTGGCTTTGGTATGCTTTCAGCCAATTTCTGACATGATTAAGATTTTATTCATATTCTCTGCATTCTCTCGGCATGTGAGTGTGTTTGCTTCAGTGCCAGTGTTTCATTAGGAGCTTCGAGTTCAGTGCGTTGCTTCCTACTTCTGCAATTGTATTGTTAATGTCTTATTTTTTAAGTTTGATGCTTGTATCATGCATTTTTCTTTCTAGTCCCAGGACATTTTCGTGATGCGTGCTGTTAAGTTTCTGGGTTGAAACTGAAGTACTATTTTTAATCGTACAAGGTATAAATCCTATAAAGACCCAGTTATTTGAGGGAACAAGTTGAGTGCAGTGGAATCGTTAGACCTCTTTTGCTATAAATGAGAGGAAGGTGTGGATAGACTTCTCTCTGTAAAGGCTTCTTAAGTTGAAATTAATTTATTTTCTTGTTCTAGCATATCCCAGTTTGGCTAATCTCAAGTGTAATGAAAACTCCATCTCCATATTTTACTGTTGGTAGGTGAAAGTTCTGGCTGGCAGTCTAGGTGTGATGTGATTCCCTCAAGCTTGAATTTTTAAGATTGTCTGCTAACTGGAAAATAGAGCATGAATTCTTATTAATATATTTAAAATTTCAGTGGTTTCTCATTGTACTAGCTTTGTTGCTACTTCATGGTAGAACATTTGTATGTTAGTGCATCTTCTACAGCAGGTGTACTAACTTAAGTTGGTATTTGGGCTTGACTGTCTTAAAATTTAGACTTGCTTTGTACTTGCTAAGTTTCTGTGTAGAGTTAATATGCAGACAAACGAGGCTCAACTGAAAATAATATCATAAACAAAGAATAACCAGAAATTATTGTCTGTTAAGTAAACCCCTTCATTGCTAGTCTAGTTCCTTAGGCAGCTTCACTGATGAGATACATTAACAGTTCCCCTGTCCTTCCAGTTTTTGAAGCTATTGGCCAGTACCTGTTCATTTGACAGTATTAGAGATCTCAAAGATACTCATCTTTTATAATTTTATAAATGTTAGTAACTCAGTAGCAGAGGGAGACCTGAAGCAGCAGGTTTTACCTCCAGGTTAATTGCTAATATTTTGTTTTTCCTGCCAGCTGACCACTTGGCCTGCACATAGCTCAGAAGTAACTACACTGCTGTATTGCCTTTGACCAATAAATAGATAGGACAGATGAGGAATACTAGCTAATTTTGAGGCTTCGGACCAGAAACAGGGAACTGGAGGAATTGCAGAGAAAGGTGGTCATAAAGTGACCGTTAGATCAATACAGTTGCGATAAATTTTGTTTACCTGGTTGTACTTCCTGACACTACATAAACTCATCTTTTGATTCTTCTGTGCTTGCTTTTTCTTTGTGGCTTTGGTGTGCTTTCAGGCAACTTCTGACATGATTTTTGCACGGGAAGGGGTAGAGATGGAGTAGAGGAACCTATGCATTGCTAATTTCACTGCTCGCAAAATGGCTCTAATGGTAGCCCTTGTAAAGCTTCGTTACATGCTTGTTGCTCTTCCTTAGCTTAATTTTCTCTGTCTCACCTATCCGGTTTAAAACTGGTTCTGTGGCTTACCTTGAAACTCTGCTTCCATCCTGCACAGGGTAGCTTGTGTAACTTCAGAACGTAGTTACTAAAACTGACTACTTAGCTATGATGTATTTCTGTAAGTCCACAAATAAACTTGTGGCTGATGAAAGCAAAAAGTACATACACAAATGCTTACAGTATTCAGAAGTGAATACATACGCTATGAAAATTTAGTGAAGAGTTGGTATTTGTAGTTGCAGAGTGTGATGGCAAACAGCTGGGCAGATGCATATGTATTTTACACTGCTATGCAAGGTGCAGGGGCTTTGTATTTAGGAAGGGTGGTAGTTACCTCTGCTTTCACTAAGTCTTAGTTTTAGATCCCAAATTCTGCTTCATCTAATTTAAAGTTTTAATTATGATCTTCTAGTGTAGGTGTTACTTTGAGTTATATTAATGTACTTCCTAAAGAAGTGAAATAATGAGTAAGAAAAAAACTGTGGTGTTTCTTTTTTTTGTGGTGTTTTTTTTTTTTGGGGGGGGGGGGGTGTGTTTGTTGTGTGTGGTGTTTATTTTTTTTTTTTTTTTCTACTAAGGTTAAATGAGTCCTAAAATTGAATCTTAATACAGACCTCTTTCTTTCCCTGGATTTACCTTGATGGGCTAACAATTACCAAAGTGAAAACTACTTTTAAAATGGGATGTGAACATGGGCTGGTTGGCATTTAATACTAGTCCTTAGTACTTAGTATTT
>KL288788.1:0-13318 GCA_000699545.1 Podiceps cristatus | reverse complement strand
GGGGGGGGGGAAAGGCAGCATGTTTCAGCTTTCCCAGAAGCTGGGCAGTTATATCAAGGAAGTTTCATTATATGCCTCAATTATTTTTATACCTTACTGTTCAGTGTCAGAAATATGGCACTGAGTGAGTATATGGGATTTTCTCTTGATCTGATATGGCTGCCTTTTTGTTTCTTTCCCAGCTCCTGAAGTGGTTCCCGTGGCTTGAATTAAAATGAAACATTCATTGCAGAATTTAATGTCTCTGTTAGACTTAACTGGCTATATATCATCTAAGGGAAGAGGGAATTCCATTCAGGTGGTCTGAACCTGTTCTAGACATTTGTTCTGCCCAGTCTGAGGTTGCTACTAATATTGACTAGAAGAACCACCGAATACCACTCAGGGCCAAGGGAAGCTCTTTGAGGCTGATTGTGGCAACTTGACTGAAGCCTCAGGTTCAGTGTTTCCTACCATGTACTGGAAGCAACAGCAGACTAAGAGCACTTTCCTAGAACTTCTACTGCTCTGCTTTCCTTCCTGTCCTTGGCTGGTGATAGATCTGGGTTAGTCTCCTCCTGCTTATAGTCGGTGTGTGCCTTTTCAGTTGGCAAGTGTGCTTCCAGCTCCTAGACATCTGCTCTGTGGAACATGAGTTGTCTGAGAAAAGTAGTGCCATTTGAATCAGAGTGGGGGGAAAGGGAAGGAACTGGAAGAAAGTTACCGTGTATCTGTGTGAGTTGAGATTGTGTCTCAGTGTGGTAAGAGTTTGAGTTTAATTGTGTATGGGAGCTCTAAGAGAATTAATGGCTATGCTTTAGCTTGATCATGATTAGTTGCAACTTTTTGAAAAAACGTTGGTCTTTTTAGCGCTTCTAACACTTTATGTGAAAATGAGTATGAGAGGATGCCAACTCAAGTTAAAAAAAAAAAAAAAAAATCACAAGTGACATCCCAGTAATCAGAAGGGTTTAGTTATTCAGTTTTGTCCTTCTTGCTCTTCTGAGTGTTTTGGATGCCATTTTTATGCAACTACAAGGGAACAGAAACCATAAAGGAATCATTAAAAAAACCCAAAACATAATGTTCTTGATTCCAGCAACTAGCTAATAGTTGAAACAACTTATTAGACTTAGTACCATTTAATAGGTGGTATACAAAAAAGTGTCTAGAAAAGGTGACCTCCACCATTAACACTGACTTTCTGTGCAGTTGCATAAACCAAAATAATAATGATACCATAATGACAATATATGTTAAGAGTTTAGTATTTTTATGCTTTTTTTTTTTTTTCTTTCTTTTGCTTATGGTAGGTGCATAGGGGCATCTGTTTAGAGGATGGTTAAATCCCTACCTACTTTAAAAGATAGAATTGTCTTTAACCTTTTCAGGAGATGGTCATATTGTAGCCATGAAGTATCTGTGTTTTCACTGTGCAGGAAATAGGCCCTGAAAGAGTGAACTTTCTGCTTTGTGGAAGCGCTGTTCAGTAAATGCAGATTCATACTACTTCATGAAATGGTTTGACAATTGAGGACTGTCAGCAGTGTGCTGGTGTGCTGTTAGGAGGCACTATGCTGCAGGGAATCTCTGCCCCAGAGGCGCCTGTGTGAGCCGAGGCTCTACGGGTCATCCAGTATCTCTCCTTAAGAAGAGATAATGGCCGCCGTGCTGTTCTGCGCTGGGGACGGAGCTAACATGCTGCATGCCTGGCTTGCCTCCTCAGTAGTTTTAACAAGTATTTCATCACTTTTCCTACGTTCCTGAATAATGTCGTTATAAAGCTATTGTTCTTCATCTCTGTGAGGAAACCATTTCTGGTGTGGTGAAGAGATACTTGTGTGGAAAGCTGCTGAGGAATAAATGAAAAATCCACCAGGAGTCCCTTCTGAGCCAAATGATTGTATAATCCTGTGCCTTAATTTGTAAATACACTCAGCTGTACAAATGGCAGTTATTTTATGGTTACAGTATAAGCTAAGGTTTGGAAGATTGAATAGTGAAGCCAAATTGGTGTCTTCTCATAATCTGTTCCCTGTTTTTCTTCCTTTTTGGTCTTCTCAATTTCCCTTCACTGTATCTTCTGTGGAGCAACACCATGTCACAGGCGCAGTGTTCCCAGTGCCCATCATTGAATGTCCATTGAGCCACAGACAGAGGAACTGGTACAGAAAAAAATCATTGTCACACCTGCCTGCAGATTCAGGAAGGAATATTTCCGTTGACTAAATAGAATTCGTATATACAAGGTTATTTTTGCATCAAGTCTAGAATTATTATTTTTTTTTAATTAATGCTTACATTTTGGGTGAGTTGGCTCATTAAAATGCATAATGAGGTGATAGCCTGTCCCTTCTCTCAAACCGTGACTGAAAGTCAATTTTTAAAAAGTGAATGTATGGAAGAGAATTAGTGTTTTCTCTGACCCTGCTAAATTTACTGATATTAATGTCTGTGTTTGAAACAAGCAGACGTTTTCTATGTGGAAAAAGGTAGCTTTTCGAGAATCGGCATATTTTAGTCAAGTAAGCATATTAATTTCCATTGTTTTTCTTGTCTAGCATGGCAAATGGCTTCCACTGGGTGATGGGGAAGCTGGAAATTGTGATACTAGTTGCCCCTACAAATAGAGTTAAAATTTCATTATTTCTTTTCTGACTTTACCCTTGATAGTTGCTCTTTTGCCAGTAGCAAGACGTTTGCCTTCTTTGCCTTTTTTTTTTTTTTTTTTTTTTCACTTGTAAAGTTAATGTAATTCTATGCATACATCTCCTGCCTAGGTTTTCTATTGTTTTACCTGGAAGAATGCTTTTAGTAGGTGCAAAGTAATTTGTTCTCACATTCTCTCTTGCTTGCTGTCACCTGTGCTCACTCTCTTATGCAGTCTTAATACCACTTCTGAAAACAAAGTTAAGCAAGGAGTTAACTGTGCAAGTGAAACTTTCATAGTGATTGGATTAAGACCAGAAACCCAGTAAGCAATGAAGTCTTAAAGTTGCCTATAAAAAGCTAGATAACTTTTTCAACCTCTGCCCAACATGTTATTTACAGTTCTTCACTCCATCCTCTTGGAAAAACAGAACTCATCAGTGAAAAATGTCTGTCGTTCACAGAGTTTTTTGTCTCAATATATACACGCTGTTCTTTCTGGCTAACTTTGCAGGCTTCCAAGACCCAGCTAGTAAAGATGCCAATAAATCTAAATCCCTAGAGATACAAGCATGGGGTTTTGAACTGTCGTTTGTGCCAGTGGATATTAAACAGCTATTTTTTTCCATTCTGTTTCCCTAGGAAAAGTTTCTTGTTCTGTTGAGTAGATGAATTTCTAGACAAAGGTAAGCTAGGGAACAAATATCCCTGAAATAAATGAAAATATGGCTTTGTAGAAGAGAGATTGTCATGGAGGTTGTAGTGTGTTACAGGACATAAAGCAGTTAGTTTTAAAGCTGGATCTTAAAAGTTTAACAGCAACCATTTTGCCCACACTAAACAGTATTTGAACAGTGCAGGCTTGCTGTAATAATGTGTGATGAGTGTCCTTTTACAAATGTGTAATGAATAAATCCATAATTTGATTTTTCCATCTACCAGCTGCGTATTACATGTGGATGGGAGAGATACCTTTAGACACTTAATGGGATTAGTTTTAAACTTAGGTTAGGTTCTTTCCTCTTAAAAAAAAATAGATTTTTAAATACAGTAGGAGAACAGAGTTTTAAAGGTGATGATCCTTGAAAGGTCTTTAAAATACAAGTTTTTATATTATATGTCTACTATCCAGCTATCAGACTAGTTTTTGCAGCTTCTTACTAGGAGTTATTTATCCTAGTTTTATCATAGAAATAACTGGCAAGAATGGTTAGGTCAGTGTAGACTGCTGCATAAACAAAACAAAGCAAACAAAACCAGAAGAGAGTAAATTTGGAATCCTAGAAGAAAATCTAAGACATAAAATTGAATCTTTTCAATTAGCTGACATTAACATTTTCCTTTCCCCTACAAACTCCTATGGCCTGTGATGGAAAGCTTTGATGTAACTCCTTTTAATATCAATGTGTAGAGCTCACACAAGAGTGCTGAACAGCCAAGTGGTGTGTCTGAAGTCATACCTTGTTGTCTTTAAATACCCTCTGCTTTTGTTCTAAAACTGATAGTATTACTCAGAGGAACATAAATTTAGAGGATGTATAGCCAGCATCAAGACATAGAGCAGTTTTCTTCAACACTTCTTTCTTAGGTGAAACTATGCGTGATGTAACCAAGATGTATGTTTTTTCTTGATGAGCTGTTTCTACCAGGTGTATGTTAAGAGGATTCTGTGACATTAACAAAGGCAGTTTTCCATATATTTAATTTCATAGATATTTCCAGGACTGCTTTTGAGGTAGATATCAGCCTGTACCTGATCTTGCTCAGTACAGCGCTGGTCTGTTCCAAATTCCAAGTATGACAGATTTTTTTCATTCCTGTATCTTGACTGTGCAAGAATACCAATCTCACTTTGAAGGTTAAAGGAGCCAAATGGCAGTAAGTGAATACAAAACCAGCTACCATCAGACAAACAGCTCATACTACCTTTCTGAAACCCTGTGACAATTTTATTCTGCACCTGTGATGGTTTTAATTTACCTGGCATTATGGTGATTTATTCTGTCATCCTTATACAAAGAAGAAAATTAATAGTGAAATATATTTTATTAAAGCAGCATATGTCATTTTCATGGATATATGTTGCCTTAGTGTAAAATGAAAACAGGAGAAACGTGGGATGAGAGCAGTGTGATACAAGTCTGTATGTACATCTGTGCAAGTGGATAGTATTTATAGATAAATATTTTTAATTTAATGGCTACAGCAGGATATAATTGGCCAAATTAAAAAGGTTAAGATGGAGAAGATAAGATGGCAGATGATGATAGGTAAGAACATATTTTGCTGTTACACAGTAGCCTAGCGTATTATGAACGGTTTCCTGGCTGACTGCAGTATCACTGTTGCGGAGCTTAGATGAAGATACTGAAGCAGGAATTCTCTGAGTAATAGTACTCCATCTTTGGCAAAATTCCTAAATTTAGAGGAGTAAAAATGCTGAATATTGTATAGTGTATTATTGTTCCAGACTGTTTGGCTCCTGTGGAGGAGGTAGGATTTCCTGGCATAATATGCACACTTTTGGAGCTTGCGTGATAGCTAGTATGTGAAACAGCAAGGGTTGACCATTTAAATGAGGTGACTTTCTCAGTCTCCTAAAAGAAATTAAAACAAAATATGATTGAGTGGGTGAGGGAAAGTAATGAAGTCCATAGTAGTCAGTATTTTAGCTTGCTCCTCTGAATAGTCAAATATATCACTGTGATCCGACAAGAGAAGTTCATATAAGAGCTTGAGTGAAAAATGGATTATTTCCAGGAGCTTTCTGACCTTTGTTTATTTCAGTTGCCTACACTGTAAGCAGTTTGCTTACTCACCTCCCGTCAACAAACAGTTTCACAAATTTGGCTTTTATAAAGTTGATTAATTTTTCTATAGGTTAGAGGATGCAAAACCAGAAAAAAAAAAAAAGACCTTTCACATCAGAAAAAACACAGACCTTTCACTTGAAGCACTTCCTAACAATTATTCAGAATGAATTATGAATTTTGCTGGCTATTTGGTTTGCTGACACAGAATAAAGATCAGAACTGAAAACTCCTACCAGGTCAGTTTCTATTTAAATCTTTATCTCTTCAGAGCTGCTCCCTGGGTGTATATCCAAAGTGTATGAGCACTTATAGTATGATCTCCTGCTTGGCAGACTGGAGCTAGTGTGAGTCATTAATATAATGGTGTTTTCTTAAGTATTCAGATGTTTGAGATAATTTAATGAGCTTGATGTAACAGCTGAAATGATTTCTGTTTACACATACCTAGTTTGTTCCTCCTGACTGCACTAAGGGTTTAAGAGTATCTGTTGGGGTTTGTTGCTTGTTTTTTCTTCATTAATGGTATAACTGTAAATTACAATATTTCATTGTCACTGAGCTCCACTTATTCCAGTGATACTGACTCTGAAATGACTAAAGTATTTCCAGTGAGAAAAATTTAGACAAACCTGAAGATAGGCCAGGCTTTTATGTCTGTGTAGCTCATCCATGGAGAAGTGTGTAGCCATCCCAAACTCCGTGACACTTTAACACTGTCATCTATCATAACTGATCTGCTTAGTAGCTCATCCATGGAGAAGTGTGTAGCCATCCCAAACTCCGTGACACTTTAACACTGTCATCTATCATAACTGATATGGAGTATGTATTTTATGTTTATAATCCATGTGTGTATCACAGGTAGTGGCAGATTCAGTGTTTAAAAACTAATGGAATCATAAATCAGATTTTAAAGAGAAGTAGGGATTACAGACCAGTATAGTTGTATAATGAAGGCGGGACTTCCAATGTGAATGCAGTGCAATGATTTCAAAAGCATTTTCTTTGTGGCATAAGAGAAAATACTCGTAATAGGAATGTAAATGTTGAAATAAAATACACATTCCAATTACTCTGTCAGCTGAAATACTGCCAATGGGATACACTTGATCTCTAAAAATTATATTTAGTGACACATAAAGGTGACATTTTCATGCCTGTAATGAAGTAGTTGTTCCAGGAGGCTCAAAAGAAAAGCATCTGGTTTTGTTTGTTTGCCCTTAGTCTAACAGCTCTGTACTAAAGGTCTGACTGAAAATTACTTCCCAACAGGTTTTAGGCCAAGATATTTTCATTATCATTTTCTTTCTGTATTTTTTTGAATTAAATATACTAAAGTGTTGCTTTCAGGACCACCAAAAAAAAAAAAAAAACCCAAACAAAAAAACCCTTTACATTTCTTAGCATTTCAAGTAAAACGTGCAACTATGTATACCAACTAATTTTTTGAAAGTTAATTCAAAACAAAGACTGAGATTTTTGGAAGCTTAGGCTTTTACCATTAAAAAACCCAACCAACCAAAAAGCAAACAAAAAGCCTCCAACAAAACAAACCACAACTTCTTTTTACATTTAAATTGCAACAGCCAATAAGCAATATTCCATATAGCTTGTAAATAAAACACTAAGCTACTGAAGTATGAGAACCTGATGAAAATTGAAATTAACAATAGCTAGTCTTGGGTTTTGTATCAGAGTTGATAAGAATGAAAAACTAAACAATTCACGTTTGATTGGCACATTTATTCCTCATTAGTTCTTCCTTTGCATAAATCTTGGAAGTAAACATACTGCATCTGCTATGTATCTTTTATAATGAGATGTTCTTGCTGCGTTGCAAGAACAGCAAAGCAAGAAAAATAATTAGTGAATAATTTTTTCACTCTAGGTAAATGAGAATTCACCAGGTACTGTCTTATACAGGAGTTACTCTTCAGACTTTGCACCGCATAGTTCTTGTGGACGTTGTTGTATGAAGTTCTCTGGGGGGCCTTTTTTCATCTTAACCTTGCAACAGTAACCACCAAAACCAGTAGTATAGAAAGAAACAAAGATTTCAACATTTCATAATTGATCTGCAATCCTTGAAGCACAATGGATCCATATATGTATCCCAGAAAGGAAATAGATTTGGGGGGGGGGGGGAACCCGTAAAAAATTCATCCTGAATGCTTTGTCATCAGTAAAATGGGTTCTGCAGGCAGTCAATTCTTATCTTGCAGGGATTAAATGTGAGCAACAATAAAAGGACTCTCTGACTCTTGGCCTACATGCACATGTGTGTGTTCATGTGTATTTTAGGAAAAAGTTATAATATTGAAGAACAAAGACTTTTCAAGGTAGGGAAAAAATGAAAGAAGAGTTATTTTAAAATATATTAGGCAATAAAACTAATCTTAGTAGGAAAGAAATGTTATCTTTAGCAGTAACTCACCGGCTAGAGGATTTAGTCCTACTCCTGTGACTGAATTCCAAAACTTAGATTTTGGTGAGAAGATGGTAACACAATTTGATACTAAACTACTTCCTTCAAGCATATTGTTAGTTTATTCAAATGTCTTAATAGACAGCTATTTCCAATCACAGAGAAAAGAGTGGAAATTAGCTTCAAGATGCATTCGCTATACTTCACTGGCGAGGGTCTGTGTGGTGAGTGTGTTCGAACTGGAAGAAATCTGATGTCTCTTGATCGGGAAATGTGCTTGGGTTCTCAGCATTGCTAGGTTGCGTTTCAGAATTTCAAGTGAAGAAATTTCCAAAAACCAGTCTTGGCTGCTTTGAAGATCCATCAGTGTCTGGATGAGAAATTTCAGAAAGTCCGTTCCCATGCTGAAATTTGAAATACCAACTACCATGTCATAAAAGTTAGGATTTCAGCTTGTGCCGCCTGGCACCCGGGCGTTTAGGAAGCAAAAAGATGTGAATTAGGGAAGAAAGGAGGAGACAGGCAGACAGAGAGGCCTTAACAGCCTTTTATGCCCAGAGAGTTCTCGGCCTAGGATTTAGACAGTCAGTTGATGTGACCCTGCTGACAAAGTGTGGGAAAAGGGGGGAATAATTTTTAGCAGAAGGAGAGGTTTCTTCTCTGTAAATCAATGAGTATTGCTCTCTTTCTGAAATCTTTGCTAGAAATCATAGACAGCGTATTCTGGGCACAGCATTACTGTGACAATGTAGGCAGGTAAACCATTCACATGTAGGCCTATTTTCTGGGTTATTTTGTCACTGTCTTTTCAATATGTCACTTTTCTCCCTTCAAAATCTGACAAGTCTCTGCTTGCTTTCTGTGAATAATTAGGCCAGAATAAAATTTCCTGCCTCTGTATGTTCTCAAATCAATAAGGTAAAGCAAAGCAAAGTGTCTTTCTTCCTGAAAACTTCCGTCTGAGAGCTGTCTCCAGCGGCAGACTGAAGCTGACAAAATGAAAGGCCCACCAGGAGAGGAGTCTGAATCTGAAGTCTTTTAAATATGTGGGCAGCAAGGTGAAGACAGCAAGATGATATACCACAGATTTCTGTTCCAAATCTTCTTTCAGTTTCTCTTATTCCTGTTGCTACCTTTTGACATACTCCTCTCCTGTTTCTTCCATTTGCATTTATTCTTTCCTCTTCCATTTGCCCTTTTAAGAACAGCAGTTTAAATGTAATCTGTGGACAAATAATTAGGTTATTATTTTACATTTGTTTGTCTCTAGACAAAGACAGCAATACGGTCCATATAAAACTCCCCAAATAATAGCTTTATCCATATAAAATCCTGATTTTAAGAGAAGTAAACCTGACAGGTATAAAATGGTATTGAATTAGTTAAAATATTATTTTACAATCAAAGTTGTGGTTTTTAAGAAAAATAATAATTGTCAGAAAGGACTGAATTACCCTTCCTTGTTGAATATTGGAAAGAGACAGGTTTTGAAAAGATACAAGTCCTCTGAAGGTCCAGATTTGGCACTTGCTGGTTTATGTTTATCTTTGAAATTCAAAGGGAATAAAGTTACCTCTTAATAAACAAGAAATATAAACAGGATCATCATCTTCGGATAAGAAAATTGGTGAATATATGAAATGTGAAATATACTTTTCTCCCCTCACTCATCTTTATCCTCCTTAGCCTCTATCTTTCTGTTACCTGCAGACCACTCTCTGGGTTTAACTTCAGTGCAGGTATTTTGTTGGTTTTGGTGGCAGCAGCCAATTCTGGTTCTCCTTACAGTACTGCCACCATTGATGGAAAAGAGAAACCTGCCTGGGAAATGCATAAAACCACAAAATTTGCTACTCTGGATTAAACTCTGTTTTCTAGGCAAATATTCCGATCTGGTAGCTATTGTTATCTGACTATTTGCAAGAAGATTAAAAATAGCTGAGTTAAAGGAAGCAAATACTGCCGCTGAAGGAAGAATACTTTCTTGTTCCTGCAGGACTTCCATTGCACTGGAAACTTGAGATTACTTTTATCTCTACAAGAAAAAAAGGCCATCTATAAGTGAAAACAATATCCTACTTCCTTAAAAACAAAAGATGAAATCTCCTCTTCCTAAGTGGAAATAGAGTTCATGGTAGGATTTACAATGCATATCTTCTGAACTGAAGAAAGTAATTTGAAAGTGGAACAGAATTTCAAATATATTGACCTTAAGAAACTCATATGATGTGTTTGCAAGGAAAACTAGCACCTTTATCTTGACAGTGCAGAGAGGTCTGGAATCTTTCTGGGCGTTTGTTATTCACCCTAGAACATTTCATTGAGAAATCCCAGTGCGCAAAATTTAAAAATGCTTAAAGGTGTAAAATCACTTCCCCTGGCTCCTAGTACTGTGGCACTGGAGAGCATGTGCTAGAGCTCACATCCTGCAGGTGATCTGGGCTGAGACCTTCCTCAAACTTTCTCTGGTTGTTACTGATTTAAAGATATAGGGGAAAAAAAGAAAAATGTGGAGTGAAACTTGCCACTTTTTAATGGTCTGGAATAGTGCTTTGCCCTCGTCCTTTCCCATCATAAATAACTAAAAGACAAGTATAGGACATGGTCTTTTGAGGACTAGCAGTTACACCTAGGGTAATTGTTTTTCTTTCTCAGAGATGGTTTGCTGAATTGAAAGTATTCATTATGAGTGTTTATTTTTAAAAGGACAAAGGTTAGGTCATCTTGTTGACTCTGGGCATGTTTCAGGTTCCCTGTAATTGCTCTGTCAATCCTTTTCCCATCCGTCTTTCCTTGCCAAAATGCATAAAATTGTATTGTTTTGTTCCTGTATCGCCCAAATTAAGCTTAATAAGCAGTAGATGTTAGCTGTTTGTACAGCCCTCGTTTGCACAGTGTCTCCAAGTAATTGAATAATTAAGAAAATATGCTATCATCTTTTACCCCTAATCAACCAGAGGACTTGAATAGAGTGTCCCAAATACTATTCTTTGTAAAAATAATTAATGAAAAGGCCTTTGATATTACATAGTGTTTTGTCTGAACCGAGAACCCGGGCCATAATTCTGCCGGCCATCTTCTGCAGCAGCCATTTCACCAGCCAGCCTGGAGCAGGCAGCCATGGCGCAGAACTGCCCGAGGCAGCGAGGCAGCCTAGAGGTCTGCTTATGGGGGCGTGTGCGTAACTCAAGGCTCTTCTCACATGAGCGCTGAACGTTTGCTCCCTTTTTGTGAACACGGAGTAGAAAGTTTTATCCACTTTTATCACAACAGTACTGGATTTAGGGTGTCTCTGTCACGTATCTCCTGCACCCAGAGCATGCAAGTCCCGTGATACACTGCTGGTTCCCACAGGTGCAGGGGGTGCCACTTACACTTCACTGAGCCTCTATTTTTTTACTTTAGGTAACTAAATTGGAATTTTCTTGCTCAGTGGCACCATAAGTTATGAACACCTACATGTGCAAATAGTGCAAAACTCATTCTGCTTGTGATCGTTCATACAATTGAATAACGTGTGGTGTAGGAGTCTGCAATGCAAACCTGGGAAATGTCACGGTGATTAATAAAGATGCTGATTGAGAGAGAACATAAGAAATGCTTGGAATTGGACAAAATTGCAGATAATCTGTGGTGAAAACCATGTCCTTTTAAACTCTAAAGAAACAAATTTGTTTCCTTAATTTCAGTTGGTAATGGACCTTTACCAAATAATGTTTCTATACAAAAGCGATAATGATTCAGACATGTAGTAAATATTCCATTTAGTGATATTTTAAAAATTTGCTTGTTTGTAAAGCATTTTGAAATGTAGCAACAACTAAGTGTTATTACAATTCTCATTTACCTTTTATTATCATTTAAAGATGTCTGTGTTCTTGCTGCTTTTTATGGTACCATGACTGTTCATTGCAACAGCTAAGAGGTGTTAATTAGAAAACAAAATCCTTACATTGCCATACTTATGCCTTAAAGGTATTTAGTTGTGCAGAACTTTTATATCACATAATTTCCAATCTAGTGAACACCTGGTCCTTGGGCTATTAACTTTAAACATTTTACAATGTATTTAATGCCAGGTACAAGAACCACTTAATTTGCATAAATAAATGACAATACATAGGAAAAAACTCCAGTGCAATAGAGGAGATAGGAGCTCTGCTGTTAATGGTGACTAAGTGAGCAGATGAAAAAGGGCAGGTCAAAAAGAAGCCTATTTGCATGAATACATAGAAAGTAAGTATTCATTTCAGCTCTGTATTTAAAACATAAATCTGTATTATGCAGTCAAAAGACTAAAGGTTAATGGATTTTTGAAGTGGTAGTGCCAAAACTGCATTGTTAATAAATCTAGAATGGGTTACTGCCTTTGGTAGCAAGATGTAAGAGGCGATCAAGACATGGGTTATTTTAAAGGGTGGTAGTGCCCATGCTGAAATCTTAGCTTTAAAACAAAAAAAGCTGACTCTTACAGTTTAAGTGGAGAGGTAGACACAGGATATTGTTGATTAATGTAATTTTATAAAAGATAAATAGGATAGCTTAATTACCCTTTAGCTTTTTTTTTTTTCCCAAGATGCTGTTAAGCATCAAGTATGTAAGTAAGCGGGAAGGGGCAAGGCATATGGGGCTTTCAGTGAGAGGAGCCTAGAACTGATGTCGTAAGACAAGAGGAACATGAAGAAGTGAAAAGATGGGTAAAAGGTGGCTAAAATGACGGGAAAGAAATATAATCTTAGCAGCTGACTTCTGCATAGCGTGCAGGGACTGCCGCAGATGCGGAGCAAGCTATTTGACCTGAGGTGTTACTAAGCAGGATAGATTTTGAGTACTTCAGAATAATCCTAGCAATCAGGAGGGGGGAAAAGGAAACAAACCACCCCCCTGCAATGCTTAGGAAGGCAAGGAAGGAATCAAAGCAATTGCCTGTGTGCAAAAGTGAGAGAAAGGAACAAGTAAAGATAAAATGTTTAAAGTTCTGTGATGAAGGCAATCGGGAGCAGTGCCCGCACGCGTGGTTAGGATAGAAGTTAAGTTTAGCTGTGCTAAGCTCAGATGAAGAAAAACGAATCAGCCAGTTTGTGAGGCAGGATTAGATGGACTGAGGTTGGCAGCGGGCTGGCACACGTTTGTGTCTCTTAAGATGGGATTGACCGAAATCATCAAAAGTATGTAGAGAGAAGTATAGGGGGGAAAAGAGCAAGGGTAGACCTTTGTTTTCCCCTTCAAACAGTTTGAGAAAGGCAGAAGGATGTAATGAAAGAGGAGGGAAAGGACTGGTGAAAGAAATGTGCCCCCAGCACTCTGTGGTATTGCAGAAGCTGGAGATCAGTTAAAAACCCCTGGGATTGGGGGAGGGGACGATTCGACAGTATCAATACAAGGAAATGGTGTAAGAGGATTGTCCTGCTGTTTGGTGAAAAGTGTTTCAGTGGCACGAAGGGGAGCTGCA
>JMFS01134282.1:0-11707 GCA_000699545.1 Podiceps cristatus | reverse complement strand
TTCTATGATTCTATGATTCTATGATTGTTTACAGACAAGTATACCTTAGAGTACATTACAATTGTTACATGTTATCCCTAAGGTAATGGTGATAGTAAAAATATTGTGAAAATATCAAGGCTCTGAAATTTGAGGCCCTATTGTTTGCTTTAGAATAAAGCTTCTCTCCAGAACAACTGAGACTGTGCAGTGATACAAGGAACTTGATTATACACTAGGCGTCCAAATACTCAAAAAATCAAAGATGCAAGCAGGTCTTCAGTATGATAAAGGCATGGTTGGCATATTTATGCTGGAGAAGAAATAACAGTAAGTAGCAAGATGGAATGCAAAGATTAGAAAGGTGTGCAAATCAGTTGTTGTTTGAAAGTTGAAAAGGAATTTTGATATCTAAATGTAAATACAAGACAGGAGATGTGTTATCTTGGTAGATCTGACTCAGTGTACTATCTACTGTCAAGATTATTAATGGGACTATCTATTGGGGAAAAGCCAGAATCTTCTTAGTGACAGGTCACAAATTAATAAGCAAGCAAATTTCCAGTTGAGTATAAGGGAATAATTCTTCCCCCTAATAGAGGGTAAGCACTGAAACAAATGCTTAGAGCATCTGTTTGCAATCTACAACTTTGTAGATTGCAAAACTCATCTGAAGAAGGTCCTTAGCAGGCTGATCTAGCTTTGAAGTTATCTTTTATCTGTGCAGGATACTGGACTATATGACCTCCAGAGGTCACTTCCACCCATATTATTGTATGATAGTAAGACATGGACAGTTATATTTGTACCATGCAGGAGATACAGGTGGCAATGGCAGTATAAAGTTATAAGCCTGAGCCTAGTATAGGTTATGGGGTGGGTTACAAATTTGGGTTTATAGATTTTTATACACAATAGGAACAGAATGTGTTTTCATGAGACTAAAGAATGCAAACTCTGAGGAAAACATGAGGACATGACACTCCAGAATGAAAAACTTTTGAAGCTACATGTAACAGAACTGGACTGAAATGATAGGAGGTGAGATGACAGAATGTAAGGATGGGAGTGGTGTTAAGTATCTGTAGCATTTATAAAAGTCTGAGCAGTTCTAGACCATTCTGCATTCCAGAATGGTAATAAAAATGTTCTTATCCAACGTGCCCTCTTGACTGCTTACTGCACATTACATAGCAGCTTGGGTACAGCAGCAAAAAAACCCCAGATGACAAATTGTACTTATGGATGTTGACGTTTAATTTGTGTTCCTTTTTATAAAGATGGAGATTTTGCAATGTGTGTAGAGCAGAAGGTGCAGTGCAGGGCATGAACAGTCCTAGTTCAGCATAAAACAGAAGGAAATACGAGAGAAATGTTATTACTATTAACTGAAATTTACTTTTTGCAAAGTACCTCATGAGAGGATAGCAAAGCATTATTTAAGAAGTGCTGAGAGGTACCTTTCTTTATGACATGGCTGCATTTTGATTATCTTTGGCACATGATAGACCTAATGTCTATTACTGGTTTAGATTCAATGTCACAGCCTTAACTGCAACATGTTCTTCATTTACAAGATCCCTGATATGAGGAACAGCTGGAGAAATGCCTTGTGCTTTTACCTATACTCTACTGTGTGATGGCTTATAATTCGACTCTGTTGCCCCTTAAGCCTCATGAGGAGTGAGCTATGTTGCATGGTGAGGAGTTTTTGAAGTGCTGGCTGAAGTCTCAAAACTGCTTCCACTGAAGTCAGAGTTTCGAAGCTTTAGCTCAGTGGGGAGCCATGTTTTAGAACCGTTGCCCTCTGCTGGATAATATTAGAAGTGAAGTACAGCTGGCAGATGGCTAAAGTCATTCTTCATTTCATGGGGTAGAGACTAAGTTACTGCAATCAATTATCTGGAAACGATTCTCCACATATAACCATGCTATTCCCCCCACATATACAGCATATGGATTTGTTACAGTGTAATTGTCTGTCACATGAGTCAAGAATCTGAAAGTTAAAGAATTAAATAGAGGAGAATTTTGAAGGGCATGAAAGAGGCAAGCTGTGATGTTCCATGGCTAGATGTTCTCTGGTTTTGTTTCCATTCTTCAGTGTAATCAGGAATGGAAGAGGTGGGTATACTCAAGCACACTGGTTATTTTGACACCAGACTGACACCTGTAAGTAAATCTAGCAGGCTGAGAAATAAAGGCTAGACCATCGGGGCTACTGTGTTTCTGAAGAGACATTCCAGACTTCTCAGCCTTTTTCTGTCTCAGTACCATATATCAGGACAGTAAGGAACAGCATGCATTCTAATAGAGCTGTTCTGAATTTGTTGGTGCCTTGCTAAGAACTATGGGCTTTGTGGTTGTTGCATGTTACAGCAGTCTTTCTTCTGTTCCAGAATCTAGTCTGAAAAGTTGACTCTGGTGTGTAGATCACAGAACAGCACAAACTGCAACCAGCAGCCTCACAAGGTCGGCAGCTCTTGCAAGTTGTAGCTTCTGGTCTCATACAGGTTTACAGCGGCATCTGACATGGTAACACTGCAAGTTCCTGCTTTCCACTGGGGCGTCTCCTCCCTTTAAAGGATTAATGAAAGGCTAATAAAAACAAATGATGAAAAAAAACCAAACCCTTCCTGCCTTCCTGTTGTTTTAAGCCTCTCCTTTTCTGACTAAAGAAGGTGAGAATTTCAGTTAATTTCCTCATTCTTCATTCATTTGGTAGAAGCTGAGACATTACAGTAGTGAAAAACAGGAAGGTGCCTTAACAAGTAGTCTTCAGCCTATCAATGTTGACTGGGTATCTAGGATCATCATGGGAATTTAAAATTAAAAACTGAGGTCAACTGTGAGAGCTAAGAATGTTATTGCCAGCCATATGTTACACAATTGGTATTATTTCTATCAAAATTTGAAATGCATCAAATACCTAAAATAGCCATTAAAGGCCAGGGAGCACTTAAATTGACTGATCACTGTGGAATACTTTACTTTCTCTTCCATTCAATTATCCAGAAAAAAAATGCAGTAGGTATAAACTATGTTGTATGTTTTCCTTCAACAGATCTTCCTCCTGAGATCTCTGGTTTTCGGGAGTTTTGACAGATCTCTTTTTGCAGCACTACATCAAAAACTCTCTAGAACAAAAATAATCAAGATGCACAGATATAAGAAGGGGAAATAACTTGGTGTTCTGACAGGGCTATTAGAGGCTTAGCTTTTGTTGAAGTTCAGGGGGAAGGTTTGAGGTATGTCTATTGCCTGTCTATTGTTGAAAGTGACGAAAGAGGAAGAGCTTATGGAAGAATTTTCCATTAGAATTAAGCTATAGCCTCTGGGAAATAAGGAGCTTTTCCAAGTTTAGTGTCATTTTATTTCTTATTTGCCTTTCAGTGAGTTACACAAGGGGAAGAAATACCTCTGCATTAATAAAATACATCACGTCTTCCAGCTGATTTTAAAATACTGGTCACAAACTCAAGGAATCTAAAAATAAACCATATCAGTTTCATTCCTGGGCATTCGTTGCAGAGCCATCTCTATATTTGGCAGTGACAACTGTTAACTTTAAAGCTTACTACTTCCACTGATACTGGCATTTTAATGTCCCATCTGGCCTAATTGAGCAAGCACTTCTACACCATCACCAAGTAACACTCGGCTATATTGTGCTGTTCAGGAGCAAACTCACACTGCCACTTCCAGCCCCATGACCAGGTTTGGCATGGCAGAGAGAAGAGGTTACAAAGGTGATACGTTTCTGGAACAGCACTGGCTTAAACTACAGTTGTTAGTCTTTTTCTTCCCCTTGTATTCTGCAATACAAGTAGCCAAATAGCACCAGTCTTGCCTTGTTTTTTTGAGACAGGATGAAAACCCTCAGTTATGTGTGACTGTCTGAATGGAGTCTTCAAGTCCTGTCAATCCAGCAGTAGTTCTTGGGCACCTGAGTCCTGTGAGGCAGTAGCTGGAACATGGGTAATACTTCTTCCTGTGTGCACACAATCAATGATAGTTCAAGGTTCCTAGAGAGTGATGATCTCTGCTGCTTGGGTAGATTTGGCACTTTGCAATCAAATAGGATTAAGAAAATTTTCTATGCTATGTTTCCCTGGAGTAGCTGAAAGTCTATATTGTTATTTAGCAATTCATGATTCAGTTCTTTTCCCTCCTGTAACATGGGGCTCAGTAAATAGACAGTTTTCTAGGACCGCCTTTGCACAAACTAGTTGGACTAGCTAGGAGGATGATCTAGGTTTCTCACTGTTCTGCCCTTGTTGGCTGCTTCCCTTCTATGTACATCAGAAGGGACTCATCAGTGTCACCTTAATACTTTTCTACAGTATAGCTCACAGTGTAGACAGACTGCACTGGAGAAGAAAAAGACTGCCCTTTCACTTCTCTGCAGAGTCCAACATTCAGTGTGCAAGGCCCTAGAAAAGAAGACCCCATAATGTGTGGTGGATCACCCAGGTAAACTGATGTAATTTCACATAAATTCTGAATTACAGACTATTTATCATCATGGCTATGAAGCCATGAATGGTACATAGGGATCTATAGTCAGAACACTAGGGGCCTGTTAACAGATGGTAGTTAGTTGTATTTTAAGGATGACTAGGCAACTCATCTCTCTGTGGAAAGAAAAAAAATATTTTTAAGAACAAGATCATTTTCTGAGGCATGAAACCCTAGCTTTGTTAGCAGTTGTTTTCACTTTGTGATCAACTATAAGCCAGGGAAGACATGCTACTGTTATCTGGAAGCAGTGAGCAGAAATGTAAACATGACTGATGGGTTTTATTAATCTCCAAATATATACACGAGATATACACATGCCAGATTACTTTAAAACACCTCACATCACAACACACAGCTTGTTATAGAAATAGCAACAAAAGTTGTAAGAGCCTGTACTGAAAATATCAAAGTTGAGTGCAGTAAAGAGTTTTTTGCAAATCATTGCATAAAGCTTTATTAAGCTACAAAGCCAAAATGGTGTGAACTTTCCATTGTGATTTTTATTGGTTGCTACTATCATTGCTGCTGCATCAAGTGCCTGCCTTGCTGAACAGAATCATGATTCCAGTGATGCACAACTAAATAACAAGTGATATACCCCTTTACAAGAAACTCCTTGAGATGGACACAAAGTGGAAAGGGAACAAAAATACTTCGGTACTTTAAAGCTACTTTACATCATCCTGGCAAGTGCATAAAAATCTGATGAGAAAAGGGCCTACATGGGGCCTACAGCCCCCATTATCAATGCTTATGATGTGTTTCCTGTAGGGGAAGTAGATGTACCACTGGACAGTCTCTTCCCCACCTCATCATCATCTGACTGACTCTCTAGTGACAGGGAACAAGAACCAGAAAGTGCTAATCAACTACAAAAATGGTTATTTTTAGAGTCTTTCTCAGTGTCAGGCAGTAAGCTGAAATTCATGTGAAAAAAAGTAGAGCTCTGCTATTTTTAGAGGTTAATTATTAACAAAAATAACTATCGTATTCTATCTGTATGAATTATTTTCTTAAATTAGCAGAAAATTTAATGGAAGCCCTCCTCTGCTTAGCAAATTTTTAATGCACTGGTCCCTGAAAGTCACTTTGCATCTGATATCCCAGTCATTCTCTTCCCCTCTCACTGAGCTTCAGATGTTTCACAACAGTTCTGGGAAGACATTATATTCTGTAGCCTTTGCTGAGTTTTAGGATTGAGGAGGAGAAAAAATTTCCAATTGATCACCTACTCCATATCCTAGCCAAGCTTTTGATCTACACTTCAGTGGAGTTTCAGATGTAGTTCAGCTCTAGCGGAGGTCTCTGTCTAGGAGGTGTCCAAGTTTATCTATTATTACTTTTTGGTCTCTGCAGGATAAATGAGGACAGAAAGGAGAACAAGACTGCAAAATGGAAGTTCCTGAGCTGAAGTGCCAGAGAAAATCAGCACACTGATTTACAGAGTTCAGTGCAGCTTCAGAACTACCAGCAAACAGGTACCAACATTGAATAGAAGTCCCACATTTGGCACTTTCATTTGTCAATAAGCAAAAGATAGTCTATTTCTGTGCACGGAGCAAAGGCACTGCCATTTCCTTTGGAGCTGTAGCTCACTGGCTCTTAATATGTTATAGCACAGATCCCCTTTTGATCACCAGGCTGGGAGTTTCTGTGTTGTCCTCTGTGTTGATTTTAAGTCCATCTCATTGTGTGAATTTGATGGAGTCAGGTATCTCTTAGTGTGGGTTATCAAGAGTACTGCATCCCCTTGTGACCCACTAAACCCCTAGAGGTGGAATGTGACTCCTAAAATGGAAGAAGGATCACTGGAGATGGGGAAGGGCGATATACCCATGAAACTTGGGGAATAATGCTGGGTGTGACTGACCACAGCTGTTGCAAGGAAGCTGACTTCATCTCAACACAAAGGGGACTAGATGGTGGCCTTTGTTTCAGATAATCAACTATCAACAGTTGAGTTGATCAACTGATGGTTTAAATGTTTCTCCATTTCCTGTCCCTGTGTGTCACCTCCCAGTTCATTAAAAGGGTGTGAATGTCTCCCTGAGTTAGTCAGACTTGCATGGGGGAAGTGATTACATGGCTAAACCCAACATAAAGTATAAAAGTTAACAACTAACAGATTAATTTCAATGAGAGCAACAGGCTTGAGTGGCCTTAAACTCACATATTCCTTCCCTGTGACTGAGGACACCCAATGTCACGACAGGGAGCATATTACAAAAAACAGTAATGGGAATCACAATGGTATTATGATTGAACTGCAATTGTAATTCTTATATTCTGCTAAGTTTAACTTACATTTGTATTGTGTTTTCAGTGTATTTTGTATCACTCTACTAAATCAGAAATCCCTTGTAACATTGTCTTCAAATAAGACATTAATAAGACATTTGATATTTAACGTTACACCTTCCATGCATGGAATATCTAAAAGAAACTGGTCAAGAGAGTGTTAGACTCTTAACAGCTACCTGCAACTAGTATTTTCATTTGTAATCATTAGAATAAAAATCTTGTGAGGACATTAAAAGCTTTATTTTTATCAGATGTAAAGGGTCCAACTGCAAACAAACCATTGGTGAGAAAACTGGCAGAAAGCCTTTAACTTGTGCTCAGGAGCCTCAGCTGCTAAAACATAAATAGTAGCTTTTTTGCCTTACAAACATGGTTAAGTGTATGGTGGGAGCTGAGTTCTGACTGTTCTCTCTTGGGCATTTGGAAATTCAGGAAGATACTTCCCCTTGAGATTTGCAATGAAGAGTCCATCTTCTCTTCCCTCTCCAGGCTTACCTTGGAGTGAGAATGTCTGAACTTTATACTGAATGGTTTCAGGTTAGTTAAAATATCACAAATAGTCTACCTTGAATCACATCCATTGCTGTTCATTAAGGGGCTGTCTCCATCCTGGATTTTGCTGTTATCATTTGCCTTCCCTTTCTTGCTGTTGCCATTTTCACAAGGGGTTCATGTTTTGTCCCAGCACTTCCACTGATGCTGATTCTTAAGGCAGCATATGTTATCATGTGCTGATAGCGGGCGTACACTTGGCTAAGACTGAATGGAAATCCTTGCCTCATTTATGGACACAATGTAGAATATTTTGTTCACAAAAAAAAATCTGAATTGGGAGTTTATATTCCTAACAGTTCACCAAATCAGTTGAAGTTAAACTTAATTTAGAACTTTGTTAGCACTATATCTGATATGTGAGCTTGTTATTTCAACTTGAAATAGAAGGCTATATCTTCCTGTAATTCTCCACAATTAAACTGAATTTTGTCAGAACACCCATACAGAGGAAGACGGTGAATATAAAGGATGCTATTGAATGAAAAGCTAGGACTTTTCTGTGAAACTGCCTTTTTAAACGTAGAGTTCTTGTGTCATCAGAGAAAAAACATATAAAAAGTTGATGTGGTATAAGACTTGGACTAGGTTTTATCATTTTACAGTGTATGAGCCCACCTTGGCATAGTAGTGTCTTCTCTGAAAGTTCTAACAATGCTGACAACCTGGATTCACAAAGATATGGAGGTCTTAGCATAATATGTAGTTTGAATTTACGTAAATATAAAACATTGTGTGTAATGCGTACAATATATGTATGAAGACACATACACATGTTAAGTAATTTTGTAAGTAAGCATATTAATGTGTGTTAAGGAACTGCATACTTCTCTGTGTTGTTCACAATATTAAGGCAGTTGTAGAATTATTAAATAGCACAGTCTTGCTCATTCAGAAGTAGTGTTGTGTATTGGATTTGCATTTTAGTTCTAAGACAGAGTATAGAGTAATGGTCTTGATTTGAAATAGTGGTAGAATAGAAACTGTTGTGTCAGTGTGACTGGGTATCTTGTTGGTAATTCATTAATTATCAGACTCTGGAACGACACTGGATATGAATGTTTTTTTTAATGGTGATGGTATTTTGTAACCGGATTGAATGAGCTAATTAAACTTAAATCTCAAGTTTAAAAAACCCTGGTAAAGTAAAGCTTCTCTTAAATATGCTTAGTAATGGACAAAGAAATATTAATCTTTCTTCAGACTGTTAAAGCAATAGTGTGTACTTCTGAGACTGACTAGACCTCATTTATAGCAAGGACAACATGTATGTCCATAAGCACTCTGTAAATTTAGCCTAATGAAGTACACTTGCTCATATTTGGCCATTAAACATTATTTGGTTTTGGTTAACCTAGTCTGAGAAATTTCATTTTAAGAGACTGAGATTAATAACCTACCAACTCCAGGCTTTGGTAGCATATTTGTTGTCAAGAGAACTGAAAATACCACAATTGACTTCAATGTGTTTTCAGTAGTTTCTTGAGAAACTTGGATATGTATCTAACATTCAGAACACGAGTAATCCCACTAGTTCCAGTGGAATTACTTTGCTCCATATTATACAAGGTGGTTGAGGAGTATTTTTAAATATCCTGCCAGTGTGGAACTTGATTCTTCAATAAATCATAGAATCATAGAATTGTCAAGGTTGGAAAAGACCTTTAAGATCATCGAGTCAAACCGTTAACCCATCACTGCCAAGTCCATCAATAATCATACTGAGTGGTACTGACACACATAAGCAAACCAGTGTGTTCAGCATTTTTTGCATTATTGATAGAAGATTTACTGAAATGTTCTGAGATCTTGAGCAATTAATGTTAACTCAAATAGGTTCTTAACTACGCCTGTTAAAAAGATATCTACATAGTATATTTCAAAAGCAGTTGTTGATAGTCAGGTTGATACAAATCAGGCTTGTATAAGTTTGTGTTAACAAGAGAATAACCTTTGCATATTCTTGCTGTGACCCATCTTTTAAACAGTTAAGAAAGGGATACAAGAAAGTATACGCCAAACATTTTTATACAATCATGAAACAGAATGATGAAAACTCTATTCTTGAGCAAAACCACCGGTGATTCATCTTTTTTAATACATTTTTTGTATAGATGTGAACTGGCTTTGCATCTGTATAAATCACAAATAATTCTGCTGAAACTGCTGCATTTGCACGAGGGTAAACCTGTCTTGAGGTCAGAATGTATTTGTTTCCAGTAGGCATAGTTAGAATACTCAGTTTTACCTGGTAAAAATGGATCTTGCTAGCATAAATACTTTTGCCTTCTACTTTACAAAGTGACAAAGACCACTTTATGAGCAGTAAGGAGCATTATTAACCTTCTGTTGAGAAAGGAACAGACCTATCAGAGAGATGGCACAGAGACTTTTTTCTTCAATAAAATAATTGTATTGGGGCTATGTGAAAGCACATCTTCTATTAAAAAAAAAATCCTAAAAGAATAGTTTCACGTTTTCATTAAAATTGCACAGTAATAAGTGAAAGCAACTTCTTTATTTAAAATCCTCTTTGTCTCCTATTGTTTAGCTGCTTAGACGAAAAATTCTCTTAGAAAAGTGGGACAGAAATTGAATGTAAAATTCAGAGAAATCAAAAACATAAAACCAATTTTGAATTGGCCTTGTTTTACAAGTTCTAGGCTAACCTTCATTAAAAACTGTACACACACTGTCACAGTATGAGTATTATAATTCATTAAAGTATGTTTGAAAAATCTAGTGAGTGTGGGATGGAGTTTGGCACTGGAGGCTTGAATTAACCTCTTGGTACTGAATGAGAAATGATAGGTAGCAGAACACATGCTTCGAATGCCTTGAAAATGACAATTAGCTTTTTGTTATAACAAATATTCAACAGATTAGAAAATATTAGGTTATATAGTTAAAACAGTGAGCTAGGAAAATGATCTTCTCAGTAATATGTCATTCAGCAATGACAATGTTACTGTGATCTGAGATGAGGTGACGTGACATGAGGTAGAAGTGGGAACCAGTGTGAGGATCTGAAGTGGAGCTATGGTGAGTTGGAGCTGAGCTGCTGCTCAAGATCCTGACATGGAGACTAGTGAGGAGTGTTGCATTTTCTCCTGGTTCTACTCATTGGAGTGGTGATTGGGGTAGGTCACAGAAAACAGTATGTGTGTATGAGACTGAATGAAAAACTTTCACTGACAGGTCTGTCTCTCTCACAGTATGGTAAATTGCTTATTTGTGAGATTAACCATTGATTAAACATTTCTGAGACAATGTTGGTAAAAACAAATTTCATTGGAGAATTTCAAGGAAGCTTTAAGACACACACATCTTGACAACTAATTCAAAACAGTCTTATATTTTTCTGTGTTATGTTATTTCCTCACTCATGGTTGGTTGGGGCGAATCATGGGGATAAAACTACATATTATTTTTTCTTATTCTAAGACTAATGTAGTAAAAAACCAGTCAATGTTGGTATTATTCTCTCTTTCTGACAGAGAAATAGAGGTTTCAATATCCACAAGCTGTAAAAAGGTGAATTAATTCACTCTCCTGATGACCTCCTACTACCTACACCTACACCTCCTTGATTCCTAACACGTGTTGAATCTGATAATGGGACAATGAAGTGCAACAAGAAAATATTCTGCAAATACAGACTAGGGAAAATGTGGGCCCATCACTAAATGGGGAGAGGCCTGAGTGACAAAGGATGTGGAAAAGGCCAAGGTACTCAGTATTCTTTACTTTTATCTTTACTGGTAGGACCAGCCTTCAGGACTCACGGTGTGATTGTGACTTTTTTGACAGTAAATTTAAGTATATTTTTATGGAATCATAGAATCACTTAGGTTGGAAAAGACCTTTAAGATCATCAATCATCAACTCCAACTGTTCACTTGGCACTGCCAAGTCCACTACAAAAAAACTATGTCCCTAAGCTCTGCATGTACCCATCTTTTAAATACCTTCAGGGCTGGTGAGTCAACCACTCCCCTGGGCAGTCTAGTCCAATGCCTGATAACCCTTCCAGCGAAGAAATGTTTCCTAATATCCAATCTAAACCTCCCCTGGCACAACCTGAGGCCATTTCCTCTTGTCCTATTGCCTGTTACTGGGGAGAAGAGACCCACCTCGCTACAACCTCCTTTCAGGTAGTTGTAGAGAGCATTAAGGTCTCCCTGGAGCTTCCATTTCTCCAGGCTAAACAACCCCAGTTCCCTCAGCCGCTCCTCATGGCACTTGTGCTCTAGACCCTTCACCAGCTTTGTTGCCCTTCTTTGGACACGCTCCGGCACCTCAATGGCTTTCTTGTAGTCTTTTGGGGCCCAAACCTGAACACAGTACTTGAGGT
>JMFS01134281.1:0-13838 GCA_000699545.1 Podiceps cristatus | reverse complement strand
TTAATCAGAAGGGAAACCATGGAAGATCAATAACTCATGTTTGAACATCGAGTTTCACTCACAGCTCATAGCTGACTCAAATTGCTGGCAACTTGCATGATTCATGCATCATTTTGTCCAAATAGAGAGACCCTGGTACCTCTCTTGTTCCTGACAAGATTATCACTACTTTCACCATGAAGGAGATGGTAAAACTCTATGCCTGATGTAACAGAAGAATTTGAGACAACTTGCAGCTAAAAAGAAAACCAACAACTCCTTTTTAGCATCGTGGCAGGACTGAAAGATATTTGAGGAAGTAGAAACATCTGAACCAGCATAGAATACTGCAGAGGGAGGTTTTCAAAGGATATTTTTACATTTGTTATTAGCTTAGCTTTAGTGCAGCAATGCCCATGAGCTTCAGTCATGGACCAGGATAACACAGAACAACAACAGGAAGCCTACTTCCAAATAGTTTGAAATTGCACCAGATAACCCTCTTTCAGTGCAGAATAACAGACCTGCACAAAAGGGGTGTCCATTTTTAATACTGAGAGCAAATTCTTAAGGAAAAGGAACAAGTAGCATGTCTGACAGGACCTTTTACAAAACTTGATAGTAAAAACTATCTGTTTTTAGAGTAGCTGGTGCTATGCCCCAAAAGAACCTCCACTTTATGCCAATAGCAAAGTAAGTTTTGCAGCTTAGGCTGAACCTTGCAAAATATCACAGCTCATCTCCAGGATAATGTCTGATCTTCACAAAGCTGGAGAAGACAACTAAACTGTTCTCAATCCAAATCTGCTCTTGACACCTCTGAGGAGGACAGGCCTGATGATCTGAGGCTGGTTTATAGAGGGATGCTTGAGACTAGAACTATTTTAGGCTCATCTTCTAGAACAGAAAGGTCCTTGATACTCTTGAAGCAATGAGGCAAAAAAAAAAAAAAAAAAAAAAAAAGAGTACGCCTGCACACTATAAACACCCTTGGCTGACATGTACAAAAGTAGAGTCAGGTATTTTTACAGGCTATAAAATAAGAGTTCAAATTGACCAAGAAGCAGATAAAACCTGTAATCTTCAGGATAGTATCTACAGTAAAGATTATGTATTGCAGACCACAAACTATGTTAAAAAAAAAATCTTCTTTGCTATGGCAAAAGAGTGGTTGCACCTTCCACATTTCCAAGCTCACATGCGGGCATGATAAAATCTTAACAACATGCCATTAAATGTGCCTTTACATCATCCCTTCTGCCTCAGCTAGATATATCTGTGAATCCTCCCTTTGCAGTCGAGATTAAATAAACTCTCTGGACAGCTGAGAAGAATTAAAGTATGACCTGATAGTTTCTCTGCTTGACAATAATATTGTCTGTCAATTTGTGCTGTATCCAAGATACTGTTCTCTGATCCATGCTCAGAAAACAGATATTGATGGTTTTAGCTGATTAGCATCTGTATACCATTTGGCATTTCAGTCTCAAAACATATTTTACAAAAATGTTGCAGCAGGTGGTTTCTAGACTGTGCACATTGATACTCAATGCAAGTATTTCCCTGCATCACCTAGCTAATGCCTTGACACTTTTTTTGTGCCTTAAACAGCAGTGCTATTGAGTTTGGCAAGTACCGTCCAACCTTTTGACTGAGACATGACTTGCACTCTGTATGAAGGTATGGGAAAGTTGTCCGACCATTCACACCCTCCGTTATAGGACAGGACATCAGCTGCTAGCTAGTCAAAATGCAGATACTTCTACACCCCAAATGTATCCAGTAATTTTGGGTAAGGCATCTGGACAAGTGACAACACAGGGAAGGAAGTCACTGCTACATGCTATAAAGTACGCAGGCGCTCCTTAAACATCACTGCACTCGCACCTGTCACACAACTGGAATACCCAAATTTCAGATGCACATCAGTTTATGTGAGAAGGAAGAAGCTGTGAGGGTCCCTCAGGAAAAAGGCAGAGGAGAGCAGGACACAGGGTTACTCATGCAGGCTGCAGCCTGCTCCCTGCCCTGAGATGTCTTTAAGACAATGTTTGCTTACCCATTGTTTACTAAATAAAGCAGTACTTCCGATCTTTCATTCATTTAAACTTTCCCATTTAAGCTTTCCGTTAAAAGTCCCTGGAATTCCTTTAAACATAGAGTGTTTTGGCAGTGAGTGAAAAGAGCAGGCAACCATGATGCATCTCCCAGGAACCATCGGTCATCTTCAAGGCTTGTGAGGAGAGAGGGTGGATGCAAAGCTGGGAAAACCAAGCAGCTTCCAAGGAAAGATCACAGTTTACTTGAGTAAACTGTTACTTTTCTCATTGTAAACAGATGGCCCAATCCCCAAAATAAGAGAGTGGAGTAGTTTTCAGGATTAGGAATAGAATCTCTGTGCAAAAAGTAATATTGACTCTTCCCGTGAAAAGATGTGGAGAAGAAAAACAGTGAGACTGTCCTCAGACTTCCCCTCCTCAACCAGTCCATGGAAAATGGACAGAAATTTCAGGTAAAGGTGTTCAGTCAATAGCAGTGGTTCAACTCCATCCAGCCTGCAGGATATAACAGAGCCAAAGTTGCAAGTCACCCGCTGACGCGTGTCTCCAGACTGGCTCTGTGGGAGCTGAGCACCATCAGGCCAGGGATGGATGGCACCATCACCAGCTGCCCAGGTCCTGCACTGGCCACAGGGCAGCTGGGGAGAGATTTGGACACCGCTGAGCCCCTGCACCCTTTCACCCCTCGGCTCCAGACCTCCAGGGAGATGCAGGGCAAAGGGCAAGAGAGCAGATAGCTGTGGCATTTTGGCTCCTGCTTGTTTTCAGTTTATGACCAAGATGTCCTATTCCAGCTTCAGGTCACAGAGCACGAGCCTGCCATGCTATGCAGATGGCATCTGTGTGGAAAGCAGTGAAAAGAGAATAAATTAGTCAGAAAGTATGTGGTGGCATAAGAAGGATGATGAAGTACAATCATTGTTGCATAAGAATAGTATATGTTCTAGTAGGTATAACAATGAATTAAGGCTGTTATGAAAATATATAAATTATTCTCTTTTTTTCTTTTCTTTTTTTTTTTTTTTTTTTTTCCACTTTCATTAACTTCTGCTAGCTTGGGAGCCATTCTTGCACACATTTCCAAACTCCATAAAGTGATTTATGGTCCACTGGAAATGATTTTAGATATTCAGGCCCATGTTGCAAGAAACTTGAAGCTGATGGCTGAACTATAACTTTGGAATCCAATTTAAACTAGCCATTTTAGCACAAAGCTACACACATTTTTTTTTTATTGCAAATTGATAGAGGAGACATTCACTGTTGTAAAATAAATTGTATTTTGTTTATCTAGCATTTAAATGTCCAGTGCTAAAGCAATACAAATCAAAAAAGAGCTAAAGTAATGAATAAGACAAATTCCAACTCATTTTGACACTTTCTTCCAGCATGGTGATTTTCAACCTTTTTTCCTCCATTTTCAGACACCTCCTAACTTTTCATTGCAAACTGCTCCCATTTGAATTAATCTTTCTTAGATATGGCTGATAAAACTGGAGACAATATTGCAGATGAGGTCTCTGCAGTACCTCGTAAAATGGCATGAACTCTCTCTCCCTCATCTCTACTGAAGATATCCTCTCAGAGGCATTTTTGGATTGCCATTGCCTTTTCACAACACTGGTGGCTCTCAGTTGTGCCATGGCCAATACACCCAGACTCTTCTCAGCATCAGTCATCCCTAGCTAATGAGCTCCCAGCATAAAGCAAAAAAATTATAATAGTCCCTAAGCCCATTTACACTCTGTACTATAAAATTTAATTCTACTTCTATTACTTTTTCCCCTGAGGTCATCCAGTTCTCCTCCCATAACAGCCTGATGTTTTTTACACTGGTGTGTCCTCATGGTGTCACCAGCAAATTTTATTTGCGCCCTTTGTGTTACATTGCATTATTTGCCTGCCAACACTGCTAAAGTAAGTATTGAGTAAAACCAGTCATATTCTCTGTCACGTTGCTCTGAAAACACCCATGAAACTAAAGTGAGCCCATTCTTTTATCAAGGGCACAGATGTACAGCTAGAAGAGTGTTTAGCCAAGTACAGACATCCCTATAAGCCCCCGCCCCCATGCCGTTAGAGCTCCATACGCATTAAGGACCTCACCATAGAGCTCCTTTGGAGATGTGCTCCAAGAGGGTTATACACCATGCAGCCCGTTGTACGGATATGCCAGGCGGGAGACAAAGCATTCAGGAGAACACCCATGGCCGCTCACCGTTAGGGTGGGCACGCGCCTCCCTGCTGCACCAGGGCTACTGAGCCCCCCAGCCCAGGGCCGTGAGGTTCCCTTGTGTGCAGCAGCCACCAGGGCAACCCCACCGCTGCCTGGGCCCCCAGGGCAGCATCAGCCCCACCAGGCTGCCAAGAGCAGGGCCAACCCACAGCTGCCACGGGCCCTGTGGGAGCAATAAAAGAAACAGAGGCAGGGCGTTCACTGCCCTCCAGGTGGTGAATACAACAGATGTCTCAAAATTTCATTTTGATAATCTTCAACTTATCTTGCCACTGGCTTTAAATGCCCGTGTGCAGGTGTCACATCTTTGTCCTCCAGCTCTCTCCCTGGTCATGTAATACACACACTTTTATTTGAAGGAAGCCCAAGTAAGTGAAACTCTATGGCCTTCACTTTTATTCTCAGCACCCCATGCAGGTTTTCTGAAAAGAACTGTTATAAAGATTTTTCAAAGAAATTGGGGTCACCTGCTGCAGTGAACTGAACATAATTGGGAAGTACCGTAGATATCCTCTGTTTGGAAATGCATTGCGCGTGGATGATGGCTAGTTCAGTTTTGTATGAGTTTCTGGCTTCACATGCTATTTTTAAGAGCCGTAAATGGAGCAGGTCCTGCCCCACTCCCCACCCCCCACCCCTTCTACCCTCTCCTCCTACTCACTGATTTCTCAAATTAAATTGGGTACAAATACTGTAACAAATAATTTTCTCTCTACACTATAAGAAGATAGGTACAGACGGAAGTTCAGACACATACAGTATGTAGTATCTTTACAAGATAAGATCAGCAGTTTGGCTTTCTGTCACAGGGTTTGCCTTTAAAAATGGTAATCATCAGCTTAGCATGTTTATCATCCTGTAAGAGGAATACTCTTACCACTGCCTATGAAGAGAGATGGCTGTGATAAAAGATTGCCTTTATGTTTATCAGAACCTTTTAATTGCCCACAGCATGTCCCTTGAGGATCTAAACTGTGGCCCTTACAAGCATTTGCATTAAGAAAGAAAGGTGTCACTATCATTTGAAAAGATGTTCTCAGAGATGCATGTTAAAATGGATGCATCTCTTTCAGCCCAAATTTAAAAAGGGAACAGAGAGGTTGTTGGCTTCACCAGCTTCCTCTGCCCTCACAGGAAAGAGGAGCTAGAAAGCAGATACCCCTTTGCTGCTGGCTGTTGCTGGTTTCTGCTTTTTGCGCTACTGAGGTGAGTAGAGTGGCCCTGGCTGCTTCATTTGTTTTGCTTGAATCAGGAGGCAGATAACAGCAAAAGCAAACTTCCCTCCTGTCTCCCCCAGCCTCTCATGACTGCGGCCCCAGAGCAGTTCACAGAAGTTGACAGTTACTACTTGCTGATTCAGTCCAAGCTCAAGCTTCTTTAACTTACTCCAGATACTGACTGTTTTATAGAGTCAAAGGCCATCCGGAAATGGGATGCCTCAAACCCCACAAGTGAATGTTCTCCTTGTCCTGTTTCATACAGCAAAAAGCACAGCACAAGAGATTTGAAGAGCAGAGAGTAGCTCAGGGCATCTTTAGAGCAACTTGTTCAACATACAGGTTGAGATGATTGGGTATTATTGCTGTAAATCAGACCTTCCAAACATCTGATATTTTTTTAATAGCTTTTCCCTGAATTCTTGTCAATTTATCTCCTTTCTGTGACAGGTCTCAGGACAACATCCCCACTTGGCCCAAGCAGTCAAGCAAAAGATGCAGAGTCTTACTGTCTATTTCATCCAGGAGGAGAACTTGATGAGGACACCAGATAACTCATAGATAATTGTGCTCCTTCTCAAGACCAGGCAAAGTCTCCCTTTTTACCATTTCAGGAGGAATTGAAAGACATACACTCATTCCATTGCAGTCAGAATCAAATCTCCTTCCTGAAAGGGGCTCCCAGGTCTGTCCTTACTGGGCTAGACTTACCTTACGTACTTGGGTTGTGCTGGAACAATCATCACTGTCTGCCTATAGCACGTGTTTGCGTGTCACCTACACGCAAACGCTCAAAAAGGTATTGAAAAGAAAGACCACTGTTCTGACCAGTGGGGTCCCAATTGCACACATCTCTGGATCGAACAGGGAGAAGGACTATTTTCTGGGGTTTGGACATGCCCATTCAATCAGCTGCATGCTTTCAGGAGCTCTAGGACTTCTTGCAGCCAACCTGTAGGTCTATGTTTTTTCCCAACAGTTTGACCCAATCTGCAACAACATCCCAGCACCACACGGCAAAGGAATAGCAATCCCTGGCTCCATAACATGACCCTCTTCCACACTGCAGCCAGCTTGCAAGACGTGCTTTTAGCAATTTTGCTGTCTACTCCGCTTCTCCTAAAATGTAGACTGATTCTAGGTAACAAGGAGATAATTCTGGATTTAACTTATTTATTTGCTATTTTCCTGAGGAATAACTGAACAATTCAACACAAAGGCTCTTGCTGAAATTCCATGCCAATCGTCGCAAAAGTGTTCTTAGAAAAAAGCTATTCCTTCACTTCTTCTCCCACATACTGTGTGTGTACTCACCATCTCTTTGCCCTTCAGTGGTTGGCACTTGTTACTATATCGGCCTAGCAAAATACAGGTGGAACTACAGCAGATGGTGGCGTATCTCTGCAAGCTTAATCTAACAGAAGTAACATTAAGGGCACCTTCTTCAAGAAAAGCAGATTTTTGCTCAAGGAGTAGAATATGAAAATGTCCAGATACCAAATATTATGAATCCAGCAATAATATAACTCCCCTGGTAATGACAATGGTTTAAATATTTTTTGTTTGAATAGATCCACCTGCATTACCAATATCTACAGTGTTGCCTGGTAACTATTTTCTGATACCAGGAGACTGAAAAACACTTTTTCAAAACTAAATTCCAATTCTGATATTAAGTCTTTCATTTTAATAGTTTCAGTCGGTCCTCTGTACTGCTGTCCAGCTACAGCAATATTCTTGGTAACATTTTATGTGGCACGCACATTTTTTTTGCTTTCTTTTCTTTCCTAGAAAATGCCAAGTGAGTTTACAAGTCAATATTTTGCACTCCTTCCTTGGAAATGTGTTGATGTTGTAAGAAGAGTCAGTGAAACCGTAAAGTTTGAATGCAGGTGATCTTAGACACCAGATGCATATTTCAGGATGAGTTTAATGATGTAAGTAGAAAGCAATTCTAAATTATCAGTGGGCAGAAATAAAATTACCACATAAAGTAGAAAAGCAAATGATATTTATTAAAGTGTTGCGTGGAACAGAGGTGAATATGTTTAAATATTAGTCACACTTCTGTGTATATATTTTGCTGGTGGTGCAGTGCCAGCATTCACTTATTTTCCAGAAGCTGCATTGTGTGGTCATGAAGATAAAGGAATAGAATAACAATAATAGTAATAAAAATAATAACAAATGTAACAGTGTTGATAGAATCATAATTCAGTAATGAATAAAATACCACAGTGCTCTACCAAATTACTTATTAAAATTTAACTCAGACAATAAAAAAGGATAATTAAAAAGAGGAAGGAACAAAACTCCCATGTACTATAGTTTAAAAAGCGTATCTGCTTATTTCCTCACATGTTGCAACTTTCTGTTACAAAGCCATTTCTTTCCAATTTTATGGGGATTAACAAGTTTGCTACTGCCTTCTATACTAACATTGACAGCGCTACAGGAGGTGGTAGGATGCTTGTAAATGCCATGGTTTTGTTGATTTGTAGATACTTCTATGACTAAAGAACTGTAGCAGTTGTGTGAGACGGCCCCTAAAACCTCTTTTTGCTCTCTGACAATGCCAGATTGTGCAGGAAGCTGCCTGGGGAGCAGTATTCAAAAATGAAATTCCTACATCCCCAAACATTTGCGCAGTGACTTTCTGAAACATGACTGGTTTTCATAACAAGTATCCACTGTTTATTTATTTGATTTATAAATGTTCTCTTTTCACTGAAGTAATGAAACTAGCAGTTCAGAACTATAAGGGCAGAAGAAGATCAGAAGAAAGCGTATAATATTAATTTAACACTTACCCGTAGTAGCAAAATTTTAACTGATAAGTGGGTAAGTGATTACATTGCTTCTATTCCATAACTTTTACAAAGGAAGATAGAGCCTTAAAATCACACCCTTTCCCTGGCTTTGAAGGAACAAGGAGGTCTGCTTGGTAGATGATGGAGAAGTTCTGATTCCCATGGAAGTCCACCCCCACTGAACATACTTCCTAAAAAAGTCCTTCTCAAGTTAATGCCCAACTGTCCCCTACGTGCTGTGTTCCTAGGGAGGCTGTGCAGCCTCCAGCACTGGAACTCTGAAAAGGCACGTTAGACAGAGCTGTCTGGAGTGATGTAGGTCGTTGTATCTAAGCTTGCTGTTGGTCAAGGGAATGGCCTAGAGGTCAGTCACCTCGGGAGGTTTCACTCCCATTACTACATTTCTAATAGTATTGATAGCATTCAGTATTAGCAACAGATTTGTCCTTTTTCTGCAAACACTGGAAGTACTTACATCAAGACCAGGTATCTTTCAGAAGGCATGCTGTGCCTCAGGTATGCTGGGCTCCAAGAAGATACAAGTGGGTAGATTTTTGCTCTGTGCTACAGAAAACGTCAACCCTGATGGTTGTGATGATCCTTAACAATTCCAAATACAGGGAATATGTCAGAGCATATGTTTCTTCATTGTTTAACTACAGATGTACTTAATATTGCCCAAACCCAAACATAATAGGGGGGCAAATTCTTCATTCCTCCACCCACACACACCCCCCCCCCCCCCAAATATCGTCCCCCCCCCACCCCCAAATATAGCATCTGTGATCCCTCAAATTGTTGTGGTGGTGGTTTATTCAATCACATGGGAAATTACTGAGGCAATAAGGGCAGGATGTGGTCTTCATCGTACTACCATCCCCAAATACTCAAAAATTATTAATTCCATGCCAAGAAACAATGGCTGAGAAATTGTTCGTTCTGTTTATTTGGTTTTGGGCAGGGTTGAACTTCTAGGGGTCACATCAACTTTTTTGTCAAAACCATTATGTTCTCCTGAGATTGTATGTCTCAGTCTGGTGGAGCTTTTCAAACAGCAGTATCCTAGAGTGGGCAATGTTGCTGACAAAATAAAAAATAGATTCTTTTCTTGCTGAGGGGGAAAAAGGGCATGTTATTGGGTGGTTTGGCATTTCATAGGTGTGATATACTAACAACTCGAAACTCCCAAGCTCTGGGAATTTAACATCTCAAGGCATCAAGCCCATGCAGAACTAGAAATTACTGTTGCTGTTACTTTGGTGATCTTTTACAATTAGACCTTTTCCTCATGTGTTTTGATGCTTTTGATCACTAATATTGCACTGTTTATTTCTCTCCTTTTATTACTGTCAAGGCTAAAATAATATGTGGGAGAGAAATGCACTCAGAAAAGACAGATTCTAGTTTTATTCCCACGCCCACACTGCAAAATACAGCATACAATAAATCTGCAAGTGAATCTGGATTCGTGACTTATGTGGGCCATTAGCATTTAATATATGCAGTACCTAGTCTTTTGCAGGTTTGTGCACATCCTATTCTAATGTCCTGTAAACAGGCTCCAGATAATTTCTGACATCTCTGGAGCAGGAAACTGCTATGTATACAAAACTCAAACTGTGCTGAGGATGAGAAATGATGGCAGAAATAAGTGTTAGAGCCCTTTGATCCCCCCTTCCTCTCTGCAGCAGTAAATATATTCAGAAAGGCAGCACTGTAGATTTATAAATGTTAGCACTCTGAGTGAAGTCAAACTAATTTACTCTATAAACTTCTCTGACATTATGAAAACTTTACAAAGAGATCATTGCATGTGAAGTATTAAAATACTATAATTTTAACTTTAAAACCCCACTCATCAGACATTTAGGTGCCTTTCTGTGTATCTCCTGTGTTTAGAAGTGTTTTAAGAATAAGTGAGGACACTATAAAGATGGCAAAATAAATTATGCCTCTTGAAGCTCATGAATAACACCAACATAAAATAAAATGGCATGAATCCATTTTTCATAGATCCAGACTCAAGCGGTAGACCCAAGCAGCTAGAAAGAAGTGTAAAAGGAGCTTGTTCTGAATGAATCGATGGTGATGAGGGAGCTAATGATGCCATTGGAAACAACTAGCATGGTTGCAGAGGGGCTGATCATAGATGTCTCGTGGGGCTGGCTTTGCCTCTGAGCACCATTTGTCCTGGGGGAAAACTAGTGTTTTGGTGTCAGTTCAGGACTCAAACAGTTGCAAAGCTGAGAGTGGCTGCCTGGGGTGTATGGACACCTCTTCACGAGCACTGGACTGGACCATTTCCAAGACCAATGGCTTGAAGCTGTACATTACAGCACTTTGCTGCACTGCTCCAGTCTGGAAGGCATGCCCTCAGCACCCCTGCTTGCAGAGGCAGATCAGCCTATGCAGTAGCACAAACAGCAGTGGCATTTTCAGAGTTTTTCCTCTGCTTGTGTTCCATGCTGAGCGCTGGAACAAAGTTTCTTTGGGATTTTTCAGTCCTCAAAGGAAATAAAGCTTGGAGGCTGGACAAGTTTTTCATCATATCTGATCAGATGATCATGTCTGTCAAGAAAGAAGTATTTTTCCTCCTGATGCTCTCTTATCAGCAATTATAGCACTTTCCTAGCATCTATAACAGGCTAGGAAAACCTTGATGCCATATTTAGTTCAAAATGGTGCTCTGCATCTCTTTAGCTGCAACAGGCCCATAAGACCTTTGTTCTGCTCTCTATGGTGATTTTCTACAGATTTTCAAATCCTGTCCTACCTTTTGGTTCATGTCTGAGTGCATGTCTCAGCAGCCATCTGTGACTCTGAGGTAAAGGTCATACTTGACATCTATATTTTTCTGGCATTTGGCTAGGGGACCCGACCTCTCCTGGGTACTGGTCAGATGATGGTTCTCACCACTTTCCAGTCCTAAAGGAAGCAATCAAGTGCAATCCTAAACAGCAATATATATATATATATATGCTTTATACAGCTTATGAATGTGGCTACCCAAATTTCAGCACCCAAGTTAGGCTGCTGCAAACTAGCTCAGATATTTTTCTTCACAGCACCATCTAGTGCTACTTATGCAAACCACAATTTTCTTTGACCTTGCCTTCTCTTATGTACCCAATCACACACAAGTTTTAAAACAAAAACAGAATGAATCTGAGTCCTTTTAAAAAAAAAAAAAAAAAAAAAAAAAAAAAAAGTTCATGGAATAAATACTGGGTTTTCCCCAGGGAAAAAAAAAATAAAAAAAAAAAAGAGCAAGAGAGAAAAATCACAGTAATAGATGTGCAGTGACTTATTGCACTCTAGAAACAATGTTGATGAAGATGTTACAACAACCTGAACAAAGCAGGATAAAATAGAAAGTTGGTTGTGTAAAAACTACATGGTTTGTCTGGACTAAGAAAGCGCTTGTGCTTAGGCCTGGGTTTGCTAAACTGGATGCCCTCTCCCTTAATATGCCTGCCCGCTTTTTCTAACCTCAGACAAAGCCTTTTAATAGACACTGTTAAAACATGTTTAACTTCACTGAATAATGTTTATCTTCGTTGAAGGTAAAGATTGTCTTTGCCAATAGCTAAACAACCACCATCAATTACCGTGTGAGTTCTTACAGTAAACATACCCTGAGCCTCCATGATGATCCTTGCCACAAGAGCTAAAAAGACCCCACAACCTCTCCCCAAAAACTCAATTTGTTCTTTGCTGTGCTAAAAGGAAAAAGGAAAAAAAAAAAAAAAAAAAGAAAGGGAAAGGGAAAAGGGGGAAAGGGAAAGGGGAAAAGGGAAAGGGAAGGGGAAAGGGGAAAAAAGAAAGGGGAAAGGGGGAAAGGGGAAAGGGGGGAAAAAGGAAAGGGGAAAGGGGGAAAGAAAAGGGGAAGGAAAAGGGGAAGGGGAAGGGGAAAGGGAAAGGGAGAGGAAAGGGGAAGGGGAAAGGGAAAGGGAAGAGGAAGGGGTAGGTAGGAAAGCAAGACAAATGCTTCTTTGATTTTGTTTTTTAAAATCCTTATTATAAATAAATAATAAAACTTTTCCAGTCATGCTGAAAATCGCCAACATATGGAGGAAGAAGCTATGACAGCAACCAGAGGTTTGCCCAGGGATTTTTCACATGTTCATCTTGCATTGTTGCAATAAATTCTAATAGGCTCTTCTGGAGATCACAGTGGGAACAAACTGCCATCCAGACAAAGCAGAGACAGGGAGCTGTAGTGAATACCGTAACACTGTATATTGGTAGGATTTAGATGTACAAGTATTCTCCCTCCACAAAATGATGTCTAGTCTAGTCTCATATTCATTGATTGTACTTTGCAATTTGACCATGACAGCTTGTAAATTTTCAGGACACTATTCTTAAAAGAAAATCTGGCAGGTTATGCTTTCAAATCACTGGTTTCATGGTTGGATTTTATAGGGAAAGGTACATGTTTTAAATAGCTTTTGTGTAAATATCCCACAGGGTATGCCAAAGGCAAACTAATGATCACCGGTGAAGCGCAAATGAACTCAGGTAATATATTGATATGAGCCGTAAACAGTATTCAATTTTAACAGCAACTAGTATAGAATAATGTGTCTAATTTAATTTATGAACCTAATTTAAATGTTGGAGAGACTTGACATAGAAAAACTAGTTGCTGTGCTGTTTCTGTATTTCTATTTGCTACCCATCAGAAAATAGGAAGGACATTATAGTGCTTGATGTGAACTTGAATTTGTTCATCTGCTTATGCTGTTGGCATTTCTTGCCTGCTTGTGGCATTTTTGCAACTTATTCTAGCTGTTCATAATCCTGATTCAAAGAAACAATTGATTTTCTTGTTATGATTTATTATCATTGATCAGCCTGCAAATAACACATTTTTGCTTTTGGCACATTGTACAGCCACAGCTAAGGTTACCAACTTTTTTCTATTTCTCCCTTCAGGGAAGAAGTAACTATGGCTCCAGAAGTCCAAATGCTCTTTCTTTGTGAGCAGCTCTGCCCGTAAGAGTAAATACCAGTGAAGCCACTGGTGTAATTCATGTGCACAAGACTGTGCCACCTGGGACACTTGTGTATAACTTGGCTGGAAAGCTCCTTACCTTTATTTTCTTTATGGCATACTTTTTTTTTAAAAGACTCCCAGATTGTTTATATTAAGAATCATGAAAGCTGAGGATCTGAGCCTGCCTGAATTCTAGTTCTAGTATAACCCAGGGAGACAGCAAAGGTTCTTTGCAATGAACAAACAAAAAATATAGCTTTGTTTTTTGGATATTTTAATGCTGACCTTATGAAGTATATTGAAATGGAAGACAGAAGCTTGCTGTTAAGTTTTTTTGTTCCATTGCGGACCTCTGTCTCATTTTCAGGTCTTACAGGCCCATCTTGTTTTACCAAATACAAATGATTTCACCAAATACAAATGATCATCATGTTGCTGTAAAACTTAGCTAAAAGGGGAAGATTTCGCTCTGGCAACTGCTGAAAGACAAAATCATAGAATCAAAGAGCCATGGAAAGTTTTGGGTTGGAAGGGACC
>JMFS01134270.1:0-15746 GCA_000699545.1 Podiceps cristatus | reverse complement strand
CCAACCTAGAAATCCTGTGATCCTGTGACTTACGAAGGTCTTAAAGGCTGATGTTGTTAAGTGCAAGTGGCAGAGGCACATAGTGTTGGTATGACTGTGGAATCTATTATATGTCAGGAATACACTAAAAGGGTATCCACATAGTCTGCCAGCAGTGCTTATAAACTCCTTGATGTTTCCTGATGTGCCTATATTTGAGTTCTGAGAACGAACAGAAGCGATATTTTTCTCTGTGCTTTTCACAGCATGGCGGGTGGTGGAGAGCTGCTTCCTGTTCTCTGTATGCATCAGTATTCCAGAGAATCTAAACAACGTTAAAATTGCTGGAGGACATCTCACCCATTCCCCTGCCCGGAGTTATGTAATTTCTGCCTCAAACTATCCCTGACTTAATACGTGATTAAAAATGGCACTGATTGTCAGTGTTCTTGGTGATCTCTTCCAGTACTTCGTCGATCTGCTCGCAGAATTTTCTTAATAACAGACCTTGATATCCTTTCCTGGAATTTAGTTGTTATGTCTTGTTCCACCTAGCAGGAACTGAGAATTAAACCTTCCTTTCTGTTTTGCTTCAGACTCTTAAGGGGTTGGTTTTGGGGTACATTTTAAACTTTCATTTAAGCTTACAGTCAAATAAATATATACATCAGGAGTGCATGGGACTTTACAAGACTAGCCATGGCACCTTTACAAGCAAAATAATATATCACAGTTCCACAAAGTAAGAACCACACCCACTATTAAAATGGTGGTTTTGTCTGTATTTTAGTAAATGGAGGAAAAAATCAAAGTCATTCAAAAGTATTTTTTTAATATTTAAAAACCATGGCTAGCAATTTAATCTTTACCGCATTCTTTCATTGTTTTCATTCAGACAAGACAATCGCCTTTATAGTTCTAAATATTTGGCTTTGTTTTCCCTTTTTTATTTCAGATTGGGAAATTTTTCCATGTTCTGTAATGTAGTATATCACATTTTGGGAGAGGGAGGAAGGAAGATTTTTCTTTTTTTTTTTCTTTTTTTTTTTTTTTTCCCAGCAATTCTGTAATACTAGAGCATCCAGTAATGTGAAGAGTATCAGAAATTCGTTCTAAGAGTCAGCAAGCGGAACAGCAGATCAGTTCACCTCCATGGTGTATTTCTGGCCACTCAGTATGGGCACAACTACACGTTGAAGCTCTTTTGCATAATGGAATAGGGTTACCACATCTGTAGTCTTATCGATGAAAGATTTCTTCGTTTTCCAGCATTCATTGTGTTCTCTCATGAGCAGTCCCACAGTTCTGTAGCACATCTTTGAAGTGTAGCACCAAAAGATGGATGTATTCTCCATCTAAGATTTCACTAGTGTTGGGCAGGGAGTTACTTTTCCTATCATATAAACAATATTCCCATATATGCTGTTAGTATGATTTTCTTTGATAGTTTTGAATGATGAGTGTTTAACAGCATGACACTAAGGCTTAGCTTGTGATCCAGTTCATCCCCAAGATTGTTTTTCTACCCAATTTATTATATTTGCCCAGGAATAACTTCCTGCATTGATTTTTCCTGAGTTGTGTGTGTCTCTTTCAATCTGTTTCTACACTTTAAGATAAAAATGAGTTATAACACCGACCCCGAAAGTGCTTGCAGTCCCTACTGCTTGAAGTGATTTGAAAATGACTTAAGTTATCGTCTATTCCTTTACCTAGGCCTGTCATGAAAATACTGAAAGTTGCAAATTCCTAGCAGGCTTCTGTGGATTACCTGGCAGTGAGCTACTTGGAACTGCAAGACTTGTCATTTCTGAACTGGTTTGCACCCTGGTTTTGCAGCATGCATGTTATGTGAAGCAGTGTCAGAAGGCTTGCTCATACCAACATATGGGACTCCTGTCTTTCTCTTCTGTCCATAAGGCTTATTAGTTTACCCTGGAAGGAAGTTAGACTGAATTGACATGGAGAGTGGATGGGTGTGTTTGTTGTATGACAAATTCACATTTGCTTAATAACGTCTGTTTTCTTCCAAGTATGGTTTCCTTCTGGATGTTTTCAACACGAGTTATGGTACTGGTATATAAATTCTTGGCTCCTTTGGTGTTTTGCCCTTTTTTGGTTTTCAAGAATCATAACCATCTTGATAAGAACTCATAGATACTCACTAGTGGCTCTGAGAGTACTTGAAATACTTCTCTACCTGCAGCATACTACATACGCTATACCGGCTAGGTAGCATACAGAAACACAGAATTAAAGACATGCTTACAGCACTCCTAACTGAAATTTTACAATTGTTTCATAATTAAATGAGCCCGTGATGTCTCTCAGACAAATTCTTCACTTAAACTGGCGTTACAATGATATCCGAATTTCAGTCTTTATTATAGTAAGAGTTTCATTTTCACCTTTATTTACCTGTGATTTTAGAATTTCCTCATTGTTCTGTAGCAGCAAGGGGTGTTGCAAAGAAAGGACAGGGGTGGTATTTTGAGGTGGCTGCAGGGATTTTAACCACTAGACGAGAAAAATGTAAGCATTTAAACATTCAGCAGTTTCTAGGTATCAGTTTAGGTGCTAAGAGGCCAAATATACTTCGTTTAATTGCTGATGTCATAATACCTTTAGTTACATTTTACCTTTTTGTTAAGGTCAGTGGAACAGGATATTTGCAGGTCATCTGCTGGAACTGTGCATCTTGGACACGATTGATGAGGCCAGTGCTGTGATGGTCAACTAATATCCCGTAACACTTGTTGAAAACCCTCTAGTTAATTAAATGCTGCATTTATCGTTACTTTAAATGGGCACAATCTTTTATTTCTTCCTTGCTAATCATCCCACATTTATCAGCGCTGGTTGACTCCATGCTCTTGAGATTTCTAGTTTATTGGGGAAAATTTAAATTATTTTCTCAGAAAAGGGGATTAGTACCAGCATTCTTGTCAATTGTATTGACAGCTGATGCTTTTTCTTCACAAGCTTATTAACTTGACCTCATTAGTTTTTGCATTCAGCTCCCTTAAACCCAGAAGATTGTATTTCAGTAGGAGCCAATCATGTTAATTACATCTGATCAGTTTGCATATTCATAAGCTATTGCCTGTTTTATGGACAGCAAAAATAAACACCATATCTTTTTAATAATTTTAAGTGGGTCACTTTTGGGACTGTAGCTGTTTTAAATAAATTATCGTATTGTTAACAGCCACAGGCAAAAAATTTTTGTTAGTAATGTGATGGTTTGGGTTTGTTTTGTTTTTCAAGGACAGCAATATTTATTTATGAAATCACTATTAGTCAACCACTTTAAAGATATGATAGTATATCTTACCTGGTTTGTGAGTTCTAGATACTGTCGGGAGGTAAGAAGCCATTTTTACATGGAAATGCTGTAATTAGCAATTTGAGATTCCCAAACTGCACAGAGAGCAAATCACAATAAGGTATAAACTGTTGTAGCAGCAGTACCCAAGTTTGAGATGGCCTCTGGAAGTGTTTCCTAGTATCCTTTAATGGTGTTTCTTGCATGTAGTTTTGAGCGTATCAGTGGTGTGTGCCTGGCAAGTGAAAGGCCTATGTAAAGACCAGGTTTCCACCTTGAGGAGTTTACCCTGATTGAATCTGGCATTTTAATGGTTGCCAGTGAAGGGACAACATAGGCTCAATGGCATGCTGAAATTGTTGCTTCATTTATTCTGCAAACCTCAGCTCCTTTGCCTTGGGTACATACCCAAAATGGTGCATGCCACTCTCTGAGCCTTCCTGGATCTTTCAGACAGTGCAGGCAGGGTTTATCCCAACTGGAGAGTAGAGTACAGGCTTCTACTCTTGTGGTGCGAATGTCCATTATTTGGACAATGTTCCCCTGGACACTTCTCATTTACCAAATTGTACCCTAGCACAAAGATAAATCCATTTCTGCTCTAGGGTTTTACACTTACCCTCCAGGTCTTTTCCCTCTCTAGTGTGTGCAGCTGTCCTCCCTGTTTGTGGTCTGTAGAGGAAGCAAGGGAAAACAAAAGGAAGATGTCTTCTAAGAAGAACCAAAATAGATGCATTTTCCTGAAAGAGCCATGGAAGAAATTGAGTGTGTATGCTGGTGGGGGGTTGTTATGTCAGTGATCACAGAAGGCATCCAGCTATTTAAGTAACTATAAAACTAATAAAATAAAAATATGCTCAGCTTAACTCAAAACAAATCTGTTATCAGATGAACATTAATAGAAGAAATGAACTCTACAAAAAGAATGGAGCCTGGTTATCTGCAACTTGCACTTCTGGCATAAAAAAATTGGCATGTAGCATTTGTCCTGTTGTGGTCAAAGGACAGATGTGGTTTCTCTGCTTTTGGATCAACTGAAGAGTGGGGGGAAACCTTTCCTATTTGATACTTTGTTCTTGAGACATGCATTTCCAGAATGTACAGACAATTTAAGAAAAGGTAAGATAAATTATCTGAAAAAAGCAAAACCAAAACCAACCAACCAAACACAAAAAAACCCACCACCACAAAAAACAACAAACACCCCCCCGAACCCACCAACCCACAACCCCCCCAAAAAAACCCCACCAAACACAAAACACACCCAAAATGTTCATTCTTGGTTCTAGTTATGTGCCTTGAGGGGGATGGATTTTCAGACTAATTTTTTGTAATTGTTCATCAGATAATTGAGGGATATTGTCAAGAACATCTTGTCTTTCTGTTTCTCTGTCTTTGACTTGTCTTAGGGAAGTGTTTTTCCCCCCACAGACAAACAGACATTCACAGATACTTTTTTTAAAAAAATAAATATATATTTTTAAAACGAACATTTTGTTTTCATGGACAGAAAAAATTTTTTTTTACCCCCCCCCCCCCCATTATTTTCAAAATAGCTTTTTTTTTTTCCACCCTCCTCTTTCTCCTACACAAAGGATTTGCTCTTTGGGGTATACAACTCTATCCCCATTCCACAGCAAGACAAATGAGGAAAGAAAAAAATTCAAGTCACATCTAGGAAAAAGACAGTTTCAGCACTTGGGTTAGACTTGAGGTATTCTGCACTCCTGATTTTATCATCAGACCTCTTGTTGTCTAGGCTTCATTTGCTTAAATACAGTAGGGTTTAAATCTGGCTCTTTGAGAGTTTGCCGTTTCTGTGTGTTCTGCCATTTTCTGCATAGTCCCTCGTGTGCTGTTGCGAATTGTCATTTGCGTTCTCTGTGAGATTGTATAAAACTCCTTCCAATATCAGATGTGTGATGAAATTCTTCACAGATAATTTCCAGAGGGTTTTCAGTTTAACATCAAAAAATATTTTACAGTGGTTAGTTTTAAGTCTTGGATCTGTGAATTGAAAATTGATGTTACAGTACAAAGTAACTTCTCATGTTATTATCTAGATTAATAGGAGGTTTCTACACTGAAACCTCCTTGATTTTGTAATATACTATCATATGTGCAATATGCTTCAGAATTATAGCTAATAGTCTCAGTAAATCCTAACATACCTGAATGTTTACAGGCTCATTTACCTCTGGGAAATATATAGCAATCTTTTTTATCTGTGTTTGTACTTGGTCTGTTTCAAGTGAGACTAGATACGGAGCAGGACTGATTGACAAATTAATGCTTTCAGCATCTGCTCAATGTATGTGAATTGTAAGTACAAAAGCTATCTTATAAATTTAAATCTATTGCTAAAAGTTACAAATAATGAAAAGCAAATCAAAATAGTAATGTAGCCTAACTCATGAAAGAACAGGCAGAGGAAGGACTGTACCGCAAAGTAATTGTTTTAATTAAAACTGAAGGAACTAAGAACATTACTCCATATTTTATGGATTCAGTTCTGCAGGGGAGTCACATAAAGGATATTTGCATGCCTTTCCTCTTAACAGCATACAATATCGATAAAATATCGACCATCTAAAAATTATCAAAATTGAAATACTCATTCACAAAGTATGAAACATCCAGCTCATTTTGCTAGGTATATGCTTTTCAGTTACTCTATACTGATATTTTGGAAACCTCCAGTGATGAATATTACAAATGCCTGTGGAGGGAGCTATTATAATCAATTTGTAGTGTGACTAATAGCCTTTTCATTAATCAGAATGTAGTAAATACCTACACACTGCCATGGGACCTGGTCAAAAGTCTATTGAAATGTCACTTAAAAGTGGGGACTTTGCAGACTTCAGGCAACTTTGAATAATCCAGGTTTTCTTGTGTTAAAGTGTAGGAGCAATATGGTAAGCAATAGACCCTAGTGAAGTTTCCAAATACATGTATTTTTCTGCTCATTTCTTTTTATCTGCAAAATCTGATTGTATTTGTGGACCATTTTTGCTAACAAACATGAATTAGAATTAGCAATTCAAATGATGGCACCACATGTAAAAAGCAAATTTTGGTACCCTAGAGTACAGGAAATGAGATGAGAAATCTTTTCCAGAGTTTTCATTGCTTGAAAAAGTTTATTTGATTTAGACAGGTCACAAAAGAGTAATTGCAAAGTGTCATCCCCAAAAATAATTTCTGAGTTTAAATTCAGATTACCTTGGGTTTGGGTTCATGTTATGTCTCTTTTCTAGTTAGTTTTAGGGAAGTTGAAAATTAACCTGATGAAAATTATATTGTGATGTTCATAAAATAAACAGTTCAGATGTAAACCTGGATGGAAAGGCTTACATAAAAAGGAGCAGAATAACTTTTTTTTTTTTTTTTTTTTTTTTGTAATGGTTCAGTTAGAGTCAAAGAAGTGGTTTACATTTACTCTTGAGAATTACTGTTTTCCTACATTTGAATAATTGTAGGGTTTTCTACAGTAGGACATGAAACAATGCCAAGGAAATAGGTCAAAACCATCAAAAGTTCTTGTTGCATTGTTACCTATGACTAATCTCATAAATGTAATTTAAACTTTTTTTAAAAGGAACATTAACTTCAAGTGTAAACAGTTATTAGTCATACTTATTTCATATTTTCTGTAACTATAAAATGTGGTTTTTAGATTTGCTGACTTTTAAAAATATTAAATAACATTTTTAATGCCAACATGAATAAATGGAAGTACCTTGTTTTTATATTCATGCTATGAGAAAAAACACAGTCTGAAAATTTCTGAGAACCTCTGATAGTCTGATCAGCCACCTCTACAGAAATGCAGTGGACAACAATGGATGTACTTCCCCGATCATTTTCCAATACTGATACTTCTTCTTTGTGGACAAGTATCAGAAAAACACTGCTGCAAAAACAGAGCTCACTACATGATGTTGCCTTTTCATTTGTCAGTTGAGAATGAGCAGCTTTTTAACTCTGATGTAAGAGATTCTGAAAGATCTGTATTTTGAAATTTGAAGGGCTGATAACACAGGCAGGGCCCATCTCTTTTGAGCCACGCAGAAATCACAGGTATAAGGCAGAGCAGATTCCAATTCATCATCTTGTGAGTTATAGGATGGCAGATAGAACTGCAAAATATTTGAGTATCAAAAATACTCATATCACTTCCATGTTTATTTAATGACAACTCAAGCGGTGTGACAAAAAAGTATTTATCCGTTTTTTCCATAGAAAAGATAAAGGATTTTGTAAGGATACAAACAATAAGATAAATACATCTAGTATGATGCTGATCTAAATCATGGGACAGTTTGATGGTTTTTTGACTCCCAGCTTTACCATCTTAATTAACTTTTCTCAATGTTTGAGTGTTATAATTTCATATTGACTCTATAGACTCTCCAAAAAATGAGACAGCATTATTCCTATTAATTTATTGTTTCACATAAAGACATAAACATTTTTCTCTATGTAAATCAATATTCAATCATGGTAGAGAGTTAAATAGAAACAGCTGAATGTAACTGTCATACGGATTTAGGTAATTTTTCTCTGAACATTATTTACCATATAATAGAAAAATTATTCAATGATGATTTGTTAGTATAGAACAGATTGTTATTCATACAGAAAGGACTATTACATGCAGAGGAAAAACAACATTTGTAGTTATTAAATATTAGTGATACTTTCCATGTACTTTCCTCTGAAATGCTGTTGCAATCCATTAATAATACTGGCAATTTGCTTTATTTTGTGTAATATTCAGACCTGTGGCCACTGCCCCAAAAGGCTTACCATTAAATGGATTTAAAACAAAACCAAAAACCAACCGTCCAAACAAACAACAAAAAACCCTCACAAAAACAAACAAAAACCCCAACAAACAAAAAACCATAACCAAAAAAACCCCACAACAAAACCACACAACCCCCCACCAAAAAAACCCCAAACCAACCAACCAAAAACCAAAGAACACCCAAAGGAAAACAAACAAACAAACAAAAACCAAAAATAAAAATAAATAAATAAATAAATAAATAAAAACCAACCAAACAAAAAAAACCAGAACAACCACCAAAAAGCAAACAAACCCACAAAACCAATCATGTAAATTTGAAAGCCAAGACAAAGATTGACAGATTAGGCCAAAGCCAAATCCATTTAAGTATTGCATTCATTTCTTACTCCGTTTCCTGACTCCCTCTTTACAAAATACCTTGTGCCATCTGGAATTTAGTATAGGTAGTATGGTTTTGTATGCTGCTTCTAAAATGTAAGCTATGTTTGGGGGAGGGTGTTGAAGTTTTATTTATTTTTAATCATGGTAACTACTGTTCTATAGCTCAGCAATGTGTGCTTTGCCGTAGCTTTCCAGAGTATCTGACTTGAGTGCTATTTGGTATGTATATGCAGAAAGGGGTGTGTGAATATAACTAAAGAAAAGAGTAGGACTTGACGGTTTCAGCATGGAGGATTTTAAATCGCATTGGGAATGTTTACATAACTGCTCAAAAAGAGGCTTTTTCCTTGTACCTGTTTACACTCTCTACTTTTGAAATTCTTGAAGCAATCGGCCCTTGGAGAGCCCTTACACAGCACTTGCAAGCTCTTGATTGCTGAGGAGAAAAGCCTTGTTAGTGAATCATTGGGAAAACATTCCATAACAAACTGGTCTTTTAATGAGGGTCACCACTGCCTTTGCAGTGCCTAGAGGGAAAGGGACAGGGGAGAGGGATGCTGTTACATTGTAAAACTGTTTGGGAGACACAATAGTGGATGAAAGACCCAGACACCGGGCCTTTGTGTGCAAATTTCCCACCAGAGCTAAGCAATTCTGTGCCCGCCCCGCCCCCAATTTAATTAAATGGGCTTGGAGTCCTGCACTGGCCTAACAAGCGCTTCTTCATGAATGAAAGATTTGTCTCTGGCAGGGAGGCAAGGCTCTGAACAATGTCAACAGCAATTACTGCCAGCTATGGCTGTTTTAACTGCTCCTATGAAAAAGAGGGTGCTGGGAAGGCAGTGTAGCGTATAAGGCTGGCAGAAATGCTTTGGGGATTGTCTTTGCCTATCTTACAGCAAACTTTTCATCCGTGCACCCAAAGTTTTTAACCAAAGCTGGCCTCTCATGGGGAAGGATTTGTCTAAAGATGCTAATACAATCAGGGAGCTTTCTGGCAGATGTGACCCACTTGATATGAGGGAGCTGGTAGGAGTCTGCGTTACAAGAAGAGGTGATGTTTGTTTTGGGTGAGGTATGGGATGTGATCAATTATCCTAGAAGAAGTGAAGGTGTTCTCACTTAAATTGAATGCAGTGCATCACTGAAGATTATAGCGATCCCATTTATGAGTCCACCGATGTTAATTTGTAGTCCTGTTCGAATGGAGTTTAATGGGGACCTAATGAATCTTTTCTCTATATTTTGCTTCGCTTTGCTTTCTTTAGGGACCCATTGCTTGTCTTAGGCTTTCTCATAGGAAAACCAAACTCTCTAGCACCAAGGTGAATTTTTCATTTGATAAATGGTTAAAAACAAATGTCAAACCCACAGTTTCTTGTGTTAGGGGGAAAATGTGCAGCAACAGTAATCCTACAGCTCCTATGTGATCTGCTGCCTGTATCCTTAGAACATACACTCTGCTGATTTTGCTAACCATGGCCTGAGAAAAAGTTGTTATGTAATTGTTATTCTGTAGGAAAGTAATGTATTCTATGGCATAATCAGCATGAAATTGTGATGTGAATTGAAATTTGTGACAGCATGGTCAGTGCTCAGCAGCCAACGTGTGCTCCACTTAATGCATACAGTTCACAGTGTGTAGAATCTGTTGACACTGTGTGCAGGCTAATTGGATTTAGTGAAGACATGTCCACGTAACAGCAAAAGATTAAACTTCTGACAAATTTGAACAAGGCATTAAAAGGAAAGGGAGCACGGTTTATTAAAGTAACCATTTTGAATTGTAAACTAATGAATTATGATTTGTGGTGATATTTGAGCTTAATTGTATAACTATATCACAATTCATTTTCAGAGTCTATAAAATTCTTTCTTTTATAGCCTGTGAATTTTTGTAGCTTAATTTTTTTTTTCCTGTTTTCTTGATGGGGGAGAAAAGACCCGGCATCTGTTGTTAGGCTGCACAACTGTTAGACACAGTAGATAAAAGCAGACAAAACAGAGAGATTTTTTTAAGTTTTATGTTGAGTTTGAAATCTGTAGGTTTTGCAGGCTGTTTTACTGAAGCAGGGATTTACAAAACACTAAAGTCTGAGGTTCTCACAAACAGCCTTCAGTGTTTGGCAATTGGTTCCGGAACATCTACTGAAAGAATTTGGAATTGTTGGATACAGCAGTCTCACCTGTGGCTCAGTGAAGGATGCTCTTTTCAACAGTTCTTTTGTAAATATCAGTAGTTTTGTCCATGGCTAAAATGTTGTGGAATAGAATAGAAATGTCACAAAACAGGAAAGCTTTTTAATTGCTTTCAGTTAAATTCTTTCACCCGCTATTATTAAGAGCAGCAAGCACAAAGTCAATTACTTGAAGAGAAGTTTAGTTTTTCCGAACTCCAGTCAGGTAGTGTTAGGGAGCACCACTCATCACATCATTTTCATTTTCATGTAGTGAGTGTGAGATAGGTGTCATTTGCAGTGATCATCTTAGGAGTGCCAATAAACTATTTTGCCATCTGAACAGTAGTTAATAATAGATTTATCTCCTCAGTCAGGAGCTAAACCCAAAATCTTGTTTTTCCATTTTTTACTAAAAAGCCTATGACAAACTGCTTGAGGGATCTTAAACCAATTGTTATCAGCCCATTCAAAATGATGTGCAGAGAGCTTGGGCATCCTTGCATGTTGAACTTTGCAGTTCAAAGCTATAAGAAGACAGAAATTAAGCATGTTTGTCTGGATCTGCTGTAATGGTGGTAGAATATTACAGTGATGAGAAGCTAGCAACAAAAATGTAGCACCGTTGATTCCTAGCTGACTTACCCTAGAGGGTGTCACCTAGGGTAACCCTCACGCTGATGTGATAACTGCATACAGTAGCCTCTTATGTAGGTCAATCAACCTAATGGTGCATAGTATAAATATATACGTGCCTGTGTGTAGATATCTATGCCATATTTTAATACAATATTACATTCTCAAACTTAACATTTTATGATGTTGCTATTGGATAATTTATTTAAACCATAGTGAGCTTGCTTATGTAACAGTACCATCAGGTTTTCTACTTATATTCAGTCCTGTTTCATTCTGTAAATGCCCTGAGATTCCTTGCCAGGATAAAGAAAAAATCTGTGATACAGTTCTGTACCATGTCACTTTGTTCTTAGAGAAACCGAGTGCTGCCTGGAATTACTTCTTTTTACACAGGTTTACGAATGCGGCTTCTGACTTGGGATAATTCCCAACTTTGAAGCCCTGACAATACCATTTAAAAATTGACAATGCATACAATGAACTGCCTGAACATCAGCGAGAAGTTTCTTTGGGGCATTTTCACAAGCGGATCATGGTTAGAAATACAACTCTGCACATTAATGTAATGCTTTATGTGTATAATGCTTTGAAATGTATCCAATTAATGATTATAACACCCTCACAGTATCAGTCAGGATTTTTTCACCCAAGATGACCATCTTATTTGCACTTAGAGTGCTTGGAATTTGCTAGAGGTTTAAGGCTTTTAGTATAGACACAGTGAATCACCCTGAATAGTCATTACACTGAATTATTTGATTTTAGTAAATAAATTCTTCCTATAAAGTGCTTGTCTTCCATGCTTTTACTTCAAAAGATAAAATGTGGCCTTGTGTCCCTTGCACTGCTCCCTGCTACAGACATACCCAGAGAAATGGACAACTAAAATGGTTAGAAAACTAAAACAGAGGAAAAAACTGCAGTGTCTCTTTAATAATGTAGTATTTACCTCCTTGCAGTATAAATCAAGTGAAAGAAAGCAACCCTCTGTTGAAATACTTGCTTCCTTGAGAGAGCGGAGCGTAGACTGCAAAGAAAGGAAATTGTCAGGTGATACGGTATCTAAAGCTATGATTTCAGCAAGAACAAAATCTTGACCTATAGTCACTGTCCAGAGCAGTGGCTGTGGCCTGATTCACACAATGTATGGCTTCACAAGTTCAGCAAAAAGACCTTTTTTCTTGAGATCATGGTCTTCTGATGAAGGATTTCCTGGGTAGATCAGAAATCATTGGTCTAAGTTATTGGTTTCTCTGCCTGCCATCAGCCATAATTACAGCTGAGTGAATAATTCAGGGCAAATAATTTGTCTGACAAATTTCTTTTTCATCTCATGAAAAATCCATGAGTAGTTCACAAGCTCTTTGCATTGTTTCTTGTTCATACTTATTTATTTGGTCTTGCATAGCTTTTATTGGCTGTATAAGTCACATGGTACAGTTTGTTCTATTTGGGGTATTTTTTTTTTTACTCACGTTGTTTCAGCCTGATTATACATTCATATTAAATACTGAGCAGCTGGAGGTCTGTGTGTTGAACAGCTCTTTACGGTTTCAGCACTTGCACAATATATTTCGTAGATACTCTTCTCTGTACGTACACATTTGTTTCCTTGCGTCTTCATTGCCATGTCTGGTCTCCACATGGTCCACAGTGTATTCACTAAACTTGCTATTGTTTCCATCTGGATGCTCTGTGCTGTATCTGCGTATTTTAGTTAATGAGAGCTAGTTCTGAGCAGTCCTTACCCTTTTTTGTTTGTTTTCCTATTGTGGGATAAGCTTTGTAAATAAGACATGACAGGGGGATTAGATATTCATAACTTCTGCAAAGAAAGGCACGTAACAGGTTCATGATTTGTTATGCTCTTATCTTCTTTACTGATGACATCTTTCACAGTTTCTACCTCAAAAGGTGTGATGGTGTATTATTGAACTTCAGAGCTTTTAAGGATTCCAAGTTACTAATCAAGTCGATACTTTAGTTGTTGATTTAAAAAAAAAAAAAAATTCTTTTTCTCTTTGGGCATAGAAAAAAACACGTATTTATAGGCCTCTTAACTTGGTAGAGCTTCTAGAATTGCTTCAGGAAATTTGCCTAAAGAATAAGGCTGAAGAAAGTTATGCCCTTTCAAACAAACTTACAAAGAAAAAAAGTTTTACATGTCTTCAACACAAGCTTCAAATGACTCTGCTGCTATTAACAAGCCTTTAGTCTAATAAATATGCACACGGTGATCTAGTCTAAAACCTTGTTCTTCATGGTAAACACATATCACTTGTGCTGTATTTTTAGGTACCTTATCCTCATTAGAAGGACATAGTAGTCATTATGGAAGGCATCTGTGTTCCCAGAGTTGAATAGACTTTCTCTTTCATCTGATATGAAGAAGTTAATATATTTTCAGTAACACTGCGTGTGCTAATACTTTTTATTTTGGTTTACAGCCTGTGCAGAATCAGTACAGGACTCCTCTGAATGTCCTAGAGGTATGCCAAATTCTTTTTGACAACTCCTTAAGGAAGACAGATCTAGTCTAGTGTGTAATTAATGCTGGTGATTCCATTCCGATATTTTTACTCCTATAATGTGCATCTCTGACTGAGAAGGAGATAATGGACAATCATGTAAGAAAATCCTTGATTATGGCTTGATTGAGCTCGTCTGAGCTCTAGACAGCTAGTGTTGTCATAGTTTCCAAGCCATTTACTGTGTGACGTTTTTGCATAGACGAGATGTTAGATAGCCACCCAAAAAATCGTAATTTGGATTCTGTCTCCCCCATCTTTGAATGTCAGATCAGGTTTATTTTCATAGAAAATCAGTCACCAGTTTTCATATTCAAAGTTATAAAAACCATATTGTCTTCCATAACATTTGCAAAACACAGGACTCACAAGCCTGTGGAGAAAAAATTTCTGCCATTCAACACAAGAAGCAGATCTGCAGTTTTTAACAATATATATTGGTAAATAATACCCGATCTTCTCAACTTTTATTCACCATATTAATAATGAATTGCAATTTAAAAAAAAAAAAAAAAATCCCACTGCTGGGATCAGTAAAAATGTACTGAACTTTCAACACAACATAAAATCAGAGTATAATATAGGTGGGAAGGGACCTCTGAAGGTGATCTGGTCTAACCCACTGCTCAGAGGTGGTCCAACATAGACCAGGCTACTGAAGAACCTTCTCTAGTTGAGTTTTGAATTTCCCCATGAAGGAACTGTAGGGACAGTACAATACAGCATTAAACCTACTGAATATAGATGAACGTGCATGATGCTTGTTGCTCTACAGTCTCTGTATTTTGAGAAACTGGGTTCATGCGTTGCAGTTCACTTGAGCAGATATGACTTGAATGCTCTCAGCTGATGTTTTGGGACATTTGACAGTAGTGTATATGGTCACCAAAATAAGTAAGTGACAACTCTGCATGAAGACTCTAATGCCTATCTATAGCTAAGTGAAAGTCAAGGAAAGGGAAGGGCAGTATGAAATTGTCACTTTTACTAGAGGGAGGAAAAAAAATCAAAACAAAAACCCAAAACAACCCCACATAAATGGGCTAAGTTTATTATATTCCTGTTGTCTGTTTTTGCTAAATGCACTTAAAAAAATTAATTTTATTTAACAGCAAAGAGACAGCTTGTTTGAGTGTGGCAAGCTTGCTTATTCTGATTATCCTAATATGTCATTTTACCCTGAAATGAGCCTTTGGTCAGGTGTTATTTATTTTGTGACAGGATGGTGTATATCCAAATGTGCCAGGTCTTGCCAGCATATGGAGGCAAGTAGCTCATGTCACTACCTGAAAAACAATCATACTTGTGTGTTTTGTTTTATTTTTACAGACTACACCTATTTTCAGAAGATAGAAGGATTGGGTAAAGGAGAAAATGTAGGTACAGCACATATGAGATAATACCTTGTATTTTTCTTGCATCACAGTTATTTTAATTTAATTCCTGGCAATGCCACTGTCTGCTTTTCCATAGTGCTGCTTTTCCAGAGGCCATACTATTAAGGTTTAAAGGAACACGGTATCAGACAGCTATTTGTTTTCCCATTTCTTCACTTAACACCTTCTGGAGTCTTTATCCACACAGCTCTTTCTATTTAGAGATCACAAGTGCCAGAGTCTCTCTCCTGTGTGCTGGGCTGTCTTAATACTGTATCCTCTGTGGAGCAAGCTTTCTGCTCCTGTGCAGAGGACCATTGTTTCCCCAAATGTTTGCCATATTTTCCTAGCCTTTACGTAACACCTTGCTCTTGGGATTGCCTTTCAGTCTTTGGAAAAACTCAGAAGACTCTTCCTCTGAATCTTAAGAAACTGAAGCCAAGATACTTTAGCTAGAGGTGTCCCCCAGGGGTTGGTACTGGGTCTTGTTCAAAGCATTCGTCAATGACCTGGATGAAGGGACAG
>JMFS01134268.1:0-13860 GCA_000699545.1 Podiceps cristatus | reverse complement strand
CCAACCCAGACTATTCTATGATTCTATGATCCTGTGATCCCTACTCTGACCTGCTTATGAAATGCTTACTAGGACAACCTTGCTTCTGGAGATTATTCGCATAGGTAGCCTCAGTCTATTTCATTTTAGATATAGTTTTTCTATACAAATAAAAAAAAGCAAACTCTTTTGTCCAACAAAAATCATCATATAATCTAGTATGTCTCCTTTACCCAAAGAAATTACAAGCATCGAATAGGTTATTGGAATGTAAGAACTAAATACAAGGTTGAGGGTTCGTGAAGATGTTCAGCTCTGATTTATGGTCCAAGTTCACCTCTGTATGTTGAAAGTGCAGATGGTTGGACTAATATTGGGACCATTATTACCTGATTTATACCTGCCATGAAAATTGTAACGAAGTGTCTAGATTTCTACAGTTTCCATTACATACTTCTGTGGTGTTCTCAGTGATATAGTATTGATTGACATATAACTGTCCATCTCATTCTGTCAGTTGTATTCAAAACACATCCATGCTGGGATAGAGGCAAAGCAATATTGGTGTCTCATTAAACTAGCAGCAGTTCACAGTCACAGTACTAAAAGCTGAAGGAAAAGACTTCAGTGTGACATGGATCATAACGTTATCCCTAATGAAAATTTAGGCAGAGGAGACATGGCTGGCTGCATATCCATGTAAAACTTTTCTCCTTCTTATTCTACTAAACGTAAAAGATACTTTCACTCCTGCCTTACTGTAATCTGCCAGTTCTATGGCCTGTGACCGATGGCTGACATCTGGGATTGGTTGCCTTTTCTTATGCTGTCTCATTGGTTACTGAGAGCCATGCAGTGAGTCCCAGATGTTCAAGTCTAAAACAGCTTCTGCGTTCTTGCAGACTGGGTTTGCATAACGGCACCTAGGCCTACCCGACTCATTTGTATTTTCTCTGTTGTACAATGCTTTTTAAAATGCTGTGGGTTTTCTGCAATCTGTAAATAGGGAGCCAAAATGTTGACAAACTGCCAGTCAGTGTTAGGGTTTATTGGTTTTTTCCTAATCCCATTGTATTTTTAGTTTCTATTCACAATTGTTAACAGTCCAGCACAGAGTAGGTTGATCAACTTGGCATCAAGAGACTGTGGCCTGCTTCTAAAATGCTGTAAAATAAGATACCACACAAAACAGCTGCAAGGAAAGGTTTAAGTATTTCTTCTTAAGTGTTCTGGAGTGATTAGGAGCTGATAGTTAATTTTTCATATAATTAGAAGTTTTACACTTTTAACATTTCAAATTTTAACATTTTAGTGTATTTTTACAGAAACCCATATAAAGATGAATCTCTTCTGTATTCATTCTAGTTAATTATAAAATCACAGATGACATTTTTTTAGGTAGATGTTGAAAAAGTAAAGTTATTCATGAATGTGACAAATAAGTAAGATTCATAATGCAACTAGACCACATAAGTTTTAATTTGCCTTCAAATAGTCAGTTTTTCAGAGCATTGAACAACCGAGCTACAGGACTGCATTGTATCAGATGCAGTTCCCATTCTGAAGAGAAATAGTAGTGATAATAGCTTCGTTATCAAATAAATAAATAAATAAAACTTTTTTTAATTAAGAACTAAATCAGTTTGTAGTGAAAAATATTACTAGGTTGTGGGTTTAGGCCTGAAACAATACCAAGAGGACAAGTATCCAAAAGAATAAATTAATAAAACAAAAAATCAGCTTAGGAATAACATGTTTACCTAGAACATAGTGATTTATTGATATTAAAAGTAGCACTGCTTCAAATACTGTGGTTTTCCAATTGTTAGGAATCAAAAGGGATTGCTGAGTTTCTTGTGGAATGAGTTCCTCAAGAATAGCACTGAAGTTATTCTTGTAAATTCAGCATGCATAAACACAAACTCCTAAATGTCCCACAAGATCTTGATTCTCCTAAACCTGGGGACACGTTAGTACAGATGAGAGAACTGACATTCTGTTTTAACCACTGGGACTACCGGAGAGTAGAACTCAGTTCCTAGTGTAACATGTTGCCATCCACTCTTCAGCACGTTTTAAATATATACTGATCTGACTTCTGTGCTTTCCATTTAATAAAGCAAGGCAAAATGTGCATATGCTGGGTTACAGATCACTTCTCTCTGAAATTAATGGAGGAATTAGCATTATAGCATACAGTTTTACAATGGAAGATGGTGTGCCCAGAATTAAACAGTTAAAGAAAAGGAAGTTAGATATCTCTCTCCCTCTTCCCTATTTTCTTTTATTTTTAAATTACAGAATCACTTGCATTTGAACAAGAGAAGTATTACTGAAAGCAGGAAGCAGTGGGTCATTATTTACTACTGAAAAGTGAAAGCACAGTATGAATTTGTTAAAATGTTAACAGATTCTGATTGATTCTACTCCTTACATATTTTTTTTTCCGAGTAATTTGATAACAGTAGAGGAAAAGTAACGTTAATGTGCCTTTTCTTGTTTAAAAAAAAAAAACTGAAAAGATGTTTTAGACTTTAGACAGAAAATCACTGCACAGAAGTTTGTTAGGAATATGAAATAAAGGTTGACATTGCTCACCATGCTGCATTGTAAATAGATAGTTGAATTTGGTGGGGGAAGTATAGTGACATAGATTTTTAGATCCAATTCATGTTTTTGTTGGCTTCTTTGGAAACTAGGGGTAAAATTGCTTTCTGTTACTGCCTCCCTTGGATCATTATTAATTGATTCTTTATCATGAAACTAATCCATATATATCCTCATTGTGTCCTGTGAATATTTGAAACTTTTTTTCTTTTTTTTTCCACATTAAGTCAAAGATACTGATTTAGAACAGAGAAAGCCTTCAATATTTAGAGAACAGGTTATTAGAGTCAGGGTCACTTTGTGAAGGCTGAGAGGGCAACAGTTGCTTGAAGAAAATACTAGGTGAGTGTTACACTATAGAAAATGTTAAGCTTGTGTAAATAGGTCTACACTCATTGTTCCTGCATTATTCCTCCACAGAAATGGTTATGAACCGGAAGCCTAAACAATCAGTATACTGTGTTACTCTTGTGTATGTAGCTAGAAGACTGAAGGGAAAATGAAAAAGATAAATACTGATGCCCAAGCATTAGCTTGCAATTACAGCTTTCCTTAATTCAGACCCAGAGGGGCCTGTGGAGGTTATCACTTATATGATCTTTTCATTGGAATCTTTTGTTATATATTCTATAACAATTTTGATTGCTTATATGCTGAAGAAAAAAAGTGAATCAAAATTGGTCAGGCATCCCCTTAATTTCAAACAGTAGTTCATATCCTTTACCAAAAGACCTAATTACATACAAGATATCACTCAGATACTAGACTCTTTGGATACACTGAAATGTCTCCTGAAATTGTTAGTATTTTCATGCCGCATGAAATTTTGTTAAAATAAAATGAAGACAGTGTTTATTAAAACCAGGTTATTTCCCCATTCCTTTTAATCTTTTAGTCTTCCATACACAGAGAATTCAATAAGTGTGCCTTCTTTCACCAGTATTTGTATTTCCAGTTACCATGAAATTCCTGAAATCCTTATTACCTAATTCAAAAGTGTTACTGCATGGAAAGTTTTAAGTATGAGATGCTTTGTAAAGGGAAATATTTATTCAGCAGAATTGGGGTAATTTAACATATTTGCCTTCCATTTAAGACTGCAGCTTTTTATTCCACGTTTATAGTTTCCCCTGCTATACTAAGGATTATTGTCAGTGTTTCTGAGATAAAATGCTGGTTTTAAAAATTTCTAGTAAGGTGTATATAATGTATCTGATTTCTTAAGCTGAATGTTCCTATTAATATTAAATGAGAGCTTTCTTAAAAGTTGTTTGCAGAATATGCCCCTAGACCTTAATTGTTTATTTATTTTCTCTATTTTAGTGCTTGAGATAGAGATGTTCTAAAAAGTGAGGGAAGATGTAATTCAAATGTGAACAAATGGCAGTGAAGCAAAAAGGAAGACTGTTCTTTTCAGCTTTGCTCCTCTCTAGCTCCGTCCCCCCCCCAGCTAAAAATTACAGGTTTATTAGAGATAATGTTTCACAGGGCTATTGCTACTGATCCCTTGCTTGAATTAGGTAACTTCATCTCAGCTTAGGAAATAGTTAAAATTAGTAAGTTATTTCATTCAGCATGAGAAGCAGGTATGCATGCTGGAAAATGCACTTAAAGGTCTTCCATTTAGTGATTTATACCTTGAGGAGAAAGGTTATGTCATTAAACTTCAGGATAGTTTTTCCAGTGAATGATACCCAGTTAAGCAGGATTTTTGCAAAAACTTCCTAACCGCTTACAGAAGGTATTACCGTAAATTGGATACGCACTATGCCTGATTAATCATATTCCCACATACGTATTTACTCTGAAACCTAAAGCTGTTCCAAAGTTCACTTTGCTTGATTAAGATTCGTGGAGATCTCATAAACTCAGTAGTCAAACTGCATCAGTCCTCGGGTGAGAGACCTTCAAGACACGTTTTGCTGCTGCAAGGTGTTCCCTTGTTAGCTAGTCAAGGAACATGGAGTGGCGCATTATGGACGTCCTCCGCAGCTTACGCTGGGGCAGTACTTCTCACTTTCTGCTCTGAACTGATGAAATGTTGCTGTGCAGTGGAAAAGGCTGCTAGATACTGCTTGGGTTCACAGCCTTGAACAAATCGTCATTGTCTAAAGGAAAGCCTAATTAATAGGTGTTTCTAACGTGTTCCTTAGAATGTGGTAACCATTCAGCTGTGGATAAGAAATGAAGAATTATACTACACCCAATTGAAATTATGGGACACAGAGCACAGTAACCAAAGTTATAATTTTAATTGAACACTGAGGGTAAATAATGCTAATTAATAATATGGATACAAAACAGAAAAGTAGAATTTCCTTGACATCTATTTGATATGCTTAGAAATACTGTTAGCTACTCATGCTATATTTTCAGTGGTGCAAAGAAAGAGCAAATTGCACAAAATTGTAGCAAATTGTCCTTCAGATGTACAATGCACGGGGGGGGGTTTGTTGTTGTTTGGGCTTTTTTTTGTTATTGGAAATTCCATTTGACTGGTCTTTGTTTTTAATAATGTGAAGTCTGCTTTTCCTTTTTTTTTTTTTTTTTTTTTTAACGCTGAAGCAAATATAATGACAATACATAGTTGCACACCTTTTCAGCTGATAGAAAGCAGTGACTAAAGTGGATTCATGCAATTTATTGATCACACAATCATATTGCAGCCAAGGTGGAGCGATCTCTAGATTCCTCGGCTGCATCTCCAACTCACTTAGCTATTATGTTTCTCCTGAGAGAAGTACTCCTAGCGAACAGTCCCATTATAACTAATAACATCCTGCCTGTCCCGGCATGGCTTAAAAACTTTGTCAAATATAGATGCAAGGCAACCGAGCGGAAAGCCTAGTGGGTGCTTCTGAGGGCTTCATCAGAGAAATGGAAAAGAAATACTCTTTCTATAAGCAGAAAGACTTATGTACTTATTCCAGAGAATTAAGGTCACTTCTAGTGAGGCGAGGGGAGGAGCAGAGCAATCAGTTGCCAGATAGTAAATATTTTTAATATAAAGCAAGCAGAGCTTAAAGAGTCTTTTCTCTTTCAAATTTCTTCCAAGTGCAGATTAAATACTCTTGGCTTTCTTGGGGGTGAAATGGTGAAGGTGATCTCCCTAGTAGATCAAAATCTGTTTCCCAGTTTTATTTAGTATTTAAATATCAAGGCAACTGGCTATGTTTGAAAGATTATGAGGTTTTATCCTTCACCACTTAGGCAGATAGAGAAGGAACAAAAAGAAAGCTCTCCTACGCTTTGTGCATGCAGGATTAAAAACAGTTTGTTTGTGAAAACAACGTTTTTATTTCTGTAGCTTTTATTAGTTATTTGTGCTGTTGGTAGATAAAAGAATTGGAAAATTGCATGATATTCATGAGGCTTATGTGTACTGAAAGGGGATGCAGAATGGATGCCTAGCATATTAGAATTAAAGGCATGTTTATAAAATATATTTTATGTAGTGAAATATTCATCTTCTATCCTATATCTGCCAAACAGCTCAGCATACACAAATACATAACTCTGAATGCACTGCATATGTATTTTAATTCATTTTACATATGTTGCCTATGTGGCAGAATACTACACCTATGTTGTGGGCATAATTTTATCCTTTACCTTTGTAAATATTTAAACTCCATAAATTATAGCTCTAACAAACATGTGAGATATATTTATGGTAATATTCAAATATCCATTATTTTTTGTCACTTCTTAATCATATTTTGCTGTCATGAAGATTTAGGACTCCTGCAAGCCAGAAGGAGCGTGAGAAGCATTTAGTGTCAGTTATCAAGGCTTTTTTCCATTCCAAACTATCCCACAATACTTTTTTAAAACTTCCTTTTTTCTTCAGCGCTTTCTTCTGATTTTCCTTTGTGACAGCTGAAATGTTTGGACTCTGTAGTCTGAAACCATAGTGTGCAGCCATTTATTGGAATCCATGTAATTAATACTTTAAGATCATCAGCTGCAAAATATAATACAGCTATATAGCACTTTTCTTCCTGAAGGAGTTCCAAAATTCTGTACCAAATTAAGGGTTATTTGCTTATAGAGCATACTGATCTGTTATGTAGTAATGGAGGGAGATACATACTTACGTTAAGGCTCATATTTATTCTTCTGACAGAGATAACCTGCACACCTACAGAGGATCTGCATTTGCATACCTGAAAGTTAATTGCTAAATTATAAATTCTATGCAGAGATTGATATCTGACAAATTGCAAGTAATTATTTTGTAATAATACTTGAGAATACTGGGATTCCCTGCCCTGAGAATTATGAATTATAAAGCTCGAAAACTGAAGGGTTCATAGATGATTCAGGTTGGAAGGGATGTCGGGAGGTTGTTTAGTCCAACCTCTTCCTCAAAGCAGAGGTAGTTACGAGGGTGGACATTAGACTCAGGCCCATAGTTTTTCAGGCGGACTTCCTACAGCCCTCTGTCATACATTCTATAGCATATTCAGCAACAGAAGTATATAATACCTGCTGATTCTCACTACAGTGCCCTGCTTGTGTATACATGTGTGTGCACACATCCCATTCCCTCACATCTTTGAATTCAAATAGGATTAGAAATACCAATGTAAACTACTCTTAAGCAGTACTGGCATAAGGGGAACAGTTCTGTTTGGTCACTGTAAATGCTGGCGTAGCTTACTTGAGTATTTTGGTTGACTTTAACTCCTCTGCTTTTTAAAGCTCTTTGTATATTAAAGGAGTTATGGTCAAAGAAATGCAATTTGTATTTGGAGCAAAAGTGGATAATATGTGATTTTTTTTTAAAATATATATGTAAGTTCTTATTTATAGAGTGAAGGAATTCATCCCACAGTCTTGAATTGGCTTCTTAAAATCTCCACCTCCTACACAGAGAAGATTATCTTTTTTCAGCTTAGCAGAGCTCTTGACCCCTGTTTCCATCCCTGTACCTTAGGCAGTCTCTTAAATATCCTGAGCCTACCAGATAAGAAGTAAGGACTTGAACTTTTTTTAAAATTTCTTTAGTAAGCCTTTGGTGACAGAATTAAAATAATATTTGATGTACCTGTTCTTGTTAAGAAGAAATGCTTAAGTATTCACTTAGCCGAATTTGGCTTATGCCCGTATGTATTGCATGCTGAATGGACTGCAAGGGATGTGTGAAATGGAGCCAGATAGTCCCTCAGACGTGGTTGAAGGCACAGCTTCTGTGTGCCCGATGTGGAAGATTTGTGAATAAATGTATTCTGAAATTAATGACTGAGGTGAGAACCATGTCTTCCCCGAAAATCCAAAATTGCCTTAGGTCTAGAATGTTAGTTTAGTTTTAGTAGGACTTTATAAAAATGTTTGGAAATGGAAAATTGGATGCCAGCGATATTTGGCTAGAATGGATGCATCCAAGTGTTGCTTCTTTGTAGATCGCTCAGGCTTGTGCCCATGTGATGAAAGGAAATCTCTGTTCCTAAGTGATTCACTGCCTTTCAGACAGGAGAAGCGCTAGTTATCCAGGACCCTTTCCGGAGGGAGGAAGGCCTGCAAAACCACCAGCAGCAGTTTATAATCTGAGGGTTTTCACTGTGCTTGGTAGTCGGTTAACAGATGGAAACCAAAGAAAATCCATGCTTTTTTGATGAACAGCCAATATTTTTACTATTAATTTTAACTATTTTATGTTAATTTTAACTATTATATGAAGGGCTCAGGTACAGCAAACTGCCATGAACCTTGAGGCTGTACAACAGCTGATTGAAATCCATGTTGAATTCTGTGGAATTTGTCTGAATTTTGCCAATGTGGACTGGCTTGTGTCCTGATCCTTAGCTGGTACAACCAAGAAGATGAAGTATCAGTCTGGTCAGTGAGGACGGATGAGATCCCAAGAAGCCTAGCCACTTGAGATTTAATGGTTGATTTTACCTTACGGCGTGTTAGTTTTTCTCAGACAGACAAACTTTTCAATAGTTGCAGTGTACCTCATGATTGACAGGGCTAATGCCACCCCACACAGCATCCATGTTGGTGCTTTTGTTGTTCTCGCTATTTCTGTTGGTGCGTTGTTTCTGAAGGGACCAGAGTTTGAACGCTTGCCTTGTCACCGTTTTGTGATAGGCCATCGTTGTTGCAGAGTGCTAGAAATAATTTTATTGTTACCAAATCCGATTGAGACACCTAGATTCAGGTGTAAATGTGTGAGCACAGCAGAGGACAATGTTTCACGCTTAATTACAAATATCTTGTTTGTAGGATGGGTTTAGGTCTACATAAGCCCTAAAGAATTACTTTAATGTGGTTATATTTAATGTGTCTATACATTTAGCTTGCCAGAAAATGCCCGATTTAACTTGGTTTGGCATTTATATTTCCTGCCTCTGCACTGAAACTTTGTTGCAACAAAGAATGTTGCTTAAAAGTATTTTCTGAGCAGTAAAGCTACTGACTGTAGTTTTCCTTTAAAATCTAAAGTAGGAGAAATGCTGGGAGGCATTTGTGCCCTCAGAAAAGCTTGCCAGTAACAATGTAGTCTCCTCTGCTGACCCATCGGGGCATTCATAGAGAAAAAGTACATCTGCCTCACTGGAGGGTTTTCAATCAAATGAGAGATCTGGGAGTCCTCTGTACTACCAGACAAAGCCTTGGTAGCAACATGCCATCCTGCCCTTTTCAAGCCTGATCTACTTTTTATATCAGCAGGGTCTTATATTGTAAATATTTGAAATTAGGTCCTACCTTTGTGGCATCTTGATGTACACAGGGATTTTAAGAGTTCGTGTCTGAGCAGGTGGAGGATAGGGCTTACCTCTAGTTTTACACAGGCTGCATTCACAATGTCAGTAAATTCGGTTCAACTTTGGGTAAGCATGGCACCGTGCCAACTCCACCAGCAAGCTTAGTCTGCCTGGGTGTGTGGGGTGGAGTAGCAGCATCCTTTGTTGTCTGGGCTCTGTATAAAAACTGCATAAAGGACCATGCAACCAGAAAAACCTTTAGACCTACATGACTTCATACTCTTCTCCGAAGTTAGAATAGAATACTACAGGTACTTCACTGAGCTGGGTGTGCTTCTGAGTTCATACATCATTTTAGCTGTTAACAATAGCAAAATTAGGGCTTGCGTTGGTTTCTGTCTGAAACACAGAAAAATTAGGTCAATAAATTTCAGTTAGCCAAATGGAACTGAGCTTTTGATACCTAATGTCTGGGATTTGGCAGCCCAACATCAAATATCCTTTGCCAGGTACAGATATCGCTTAACATAAGCATTACGTTATATTTTTTCCTCTTTGTCTCTCCCTGTGACATGAAGGGGATAGAATGCGTAAGCAGTATAGAAATGTGACATAACTTTGTGCATCAGTGTACATGAGATTCTTGACTCTTTGTAGTTAATAAGTATATCTAAAAGTGTACAAATACTTTACCAAAACATTTAGTGAAAAAAGTTCAAATGCAATTTTTTTAAAAGCTATGGCTGCCACATATTTCAAATAATAAAAAAGTAAATTGCATTGTGTGCAAGGAGGTTGAGTAGCAATTACTGTGTGAATCCTAATTTTTATGAACAAATGACTGAAACTCCCTGCCATAACACTGTGATTAATGTAGGGATTTTAGTTATTACTTTTTAATTAGGTTATATATTCTTTTAAATATGAGGCCAGTGTTTTGCTTGTTACTCTTCAATTGACTGAATTTACACATCCTGCCTGATAGGTTACTTTATCATTGCACTGCCACTAAACTATTTATATAGACGTTATTCTAGAGATAAATCCAACTTGAGACGGCTTCTTTCTCAGAAACGATATTACATAGTACAAAGGATGCTGCCAGTCCTTGTATCCCATATCAGAAACATTAATACAATAAAAGATTATGGTTGTGGTACTGGTTTTATGAATGCAATTTCACCTGGAATTACATTCTAAATGGATTTTGTTACCGTAAGATTAATTTGAAAGAAGCAGCTATCTTAAATACGAATTTTACTGCATCTTTTATGTATCTTTTTATTGGCTACATGAATATGAGTTGAGTGTGTTTGCAAAGGATACCATGTGTAACTTGAATGTGCTGCTAGGGTCAAATTTTAGCTCTTGCTCAAAATCTTAGCAAATAATCTGCTTAGCCTATGGAAGAAAATAACGTAGCTTTGCTGTAGCTTTTGGGCTGCAGCAGTGTCTTTACTTATGTAGTTATATTTCATATAACTGCTTTGCTTATGCTGGTACACATCTGAAACAATCATCACCTGATCACTGATAAAGCCACCATGCAGAGAGATGGTTTCTGTGCACGATGCGATGCATCTTCTGTTAAGGTTAGCAATATTGGGGCACGCTGACAGCACGCCGCCTGCACACCGCACCCGTACCATCCCTTGCCCCTGCCTGTCGTCTGAGGACCTCGTGGGGGCTGTGTGGAGACAGGATCCCTTGGGCAGCCCACATTTGCAGGCCTCCTGGCTGCAGCAGAGCACTTGGTGTCTGAGCATTGCAGAGGGTTCTCAGTCTTATGACTAAACTTCCCACCGATGCAGTCTCCCTTTCTTCTTGAAACTGTCTTTTATATGTATAAATAGCCAAAATTCTTGGGCTCAGCTGAAGCCCTTTGTATATACTCAGTCTCCTGAGCAGACATGGATTTTTTGATTGTTCATCTGTTCGGTTTCCTCAAGTCTCAAGACAGTGTAGCACAAAGTGCCCCCTCTTTTCCCTGCCCAGCTCTTGGCAGCCTGAAGGGGGGTCACACACCAAAAGCTGGTGACAGTCACAGAACTCTGTTGGTTGTGCACAAGAGGGAGGCCTCGAGGGTGTCTCTCTCCAAGAAAGTAATGGCAGCCCATCTGCTTCGCATAAAATGGCATTGGATAAAACAGAATATACTGCTGGGAACAATGCCCTGTTAACAAGGTATGATTCTCTGACACCCATGGGTTTTTTTCTGATCTCAGTTTTTTGTGACCTACATTGCAAGCTGAGCTTTCCTCTGTCTTTTTTAATTTTTTTTGCATCTGTATCTTTTTTTTATAGTTTTTTTTCATCAGAAAGAGGCAAGTGACTTTTTTTGAGATTTCCTTTTTAATACCAGCAGTTCCCCTTTCTGTGAGGTTTACTTTTCTTCTCACATTTTCCTATTTCATTTGGAAACCTGGATATTCTCTGAATTCTTACCTTTACCTGTGAAAGACAGAAATTGATAGATACATAGTAAATAGAATTTAGAAGGAAATTCTGTTATGGCTTACATATCCCAGGCAATTTAAGGAAGCTTACTTAACATGCATAATTTTCTGCCTGCACAGAAGGTATTAGAGTGGAAGAAATCAAGATTCTGGATTCTTGAAACTTACTTCTTGGCCTTTCTATTTTATTTTTTTTTTAGCCTGTTCAATAAATAAAATCATAACTGTCCCAGTCTTTAGTTTTAACTCAGACATCTATTCATCTCCCCCAACACATCTGCAAATAGTTATTTATTCCATACATTCCTTTGTTTGATATCTAGGTTAAAGAAATATCTAGGGTATTGGGTAATTTTTAAAAAACATTTTCTCTAAAAAATAAAAAGGAAAAAGAAAAGAAGCAAGGAAGACAGTCAGAGCATCTTGGTGGCAAATGCTTCAGTGCCACGGAGAAGCCCCTGCTCTGTGTGAGCACTCTCTGGAACCGCAAGCAGCACTGCTGTGGTACTTGGAGCACTGAAGTCAGGCTTTTTATTACACTGGAAGGCTGGGTTAATTCTTAACAATTTGTCAATCTGTGTGACTGTCCTGCTTGAAAGCCCTGAGCTTCTGCATAGCTCTAGCCTGTTCTGGAACTATCCCAACTCACTCAAAGGGGCCTCACCTCTCAACCAGGACTGTATTGCATTGACATTCTTTTAGTTACATGTTTTGGATTTGACTTTATTTTAGTTGAAATATTCGTCTGTAGAAAATAACTTGAGTGTGCCCACCATAATACTATGTGTCATTTTTATTTGTATGCCATTTCTTTGAGTTTAACTAAGCCCTGTAGGCTTTGGAATTGAAGGATTAAAAAATAACAATAGCAAATAAAAAGCATAATTTTATTTTCAGTGTTGCTAGGTACCTTGTTCTATGTACCTCATTCATTATTTGCTAGATAGCTGTAGGCATACCAGCAACTCACTGAAGGAATGAACAGAAAATATGAAAACGGTGATTATCCTCTAAAATCCAAATTAAACAGGCTATTATCATTACTGCTTTTATGTCATTTCTCTATATTCTGTAGGTACCATCATATCCCAGACTACTTTTATGTGCTACAGTTCTGTAGTTAACAGCTGTAATGAGGAGGATTTAAATGTAATTTAAATGTTCCCCTTGAAACTCACGTGTGTCCTGTGAGTGAGGAAACACAGTGCTGTACAACATACTCGGTACTGCAGGGCATCCTCGGGACCCATAGGACCACCTGGTCCAGTGTCAGTTCAGGTCAATGGAAAGACTACACTGACTGCCAGCAGGCTTTGGGTAAGGGTCTGTAAAATGGGGCTAGGCAGAAAAATAATCAAGAGATACCACATTCCAGACTACAGCTGCGCTACGTGTGCGCTAAGTGGGGAGAGGTGCTGGGAACCCTTTCAGTCTGCTTGAAGATATTGTTTGGAGGAGAGATGGCTGATGGGCAGCTTTGCATCAGGAGATTCAGAATATGTAAACTCTTGATTTACACCTAGTTTTCCATGTACAAACTGAGTAGAGGCTAAAAACATTCTCTGCTTCTCTTAAGTGGTTACGAGATATCACCTAAAGAGTTTTTACTTTTTTTCCTCCATCTCTCCTATTCCCCTTTTTTCCTTTCATTATACTAAGACGCTACCTGTACCTTCAGTTTGAAAACTTTAAAAAGAACAAGATTTCTGTAACTTCTTTTTCCCTGGCTGTCTGTCCTACTTTCAGCTGGGATAGAGTTAATTTTCTTTCTAGTAGCTGCTATAGTGCCGTAGTTTGGATTTAGGTTGAGAATAATGTTGATAACACACTGATGTTTTAGTTGTTGCTGAGCAGTCAAGGACTTTTCAGCTTCCTATTAAGGACTTTTTCGCCTTCCTATACGGGCCTGCCAATCGGAAGGCTGGTGGTGCACAAGAAGCTGAGAGGGAGCATGGCCAGGACAGCTGTCCCAAAGTGGCCAAAGGGATATTCCATACTGTTACAACGTCATGCTCGGTGTATAAACTGAGGGGAGTTGGCCGGGGGGCATTGCTGCTCCAGAACAGGCTGGGTGGGTTGGTTGGTGGTGAGCAATTGTTTTTCAT
>KL288783.1:0-12237 GCA_000699545.1 Podiceps cristatus | reverse complement strand
AAAAAAATAAAAAAAAAAAAAAAAAAAAGAACCACACCACCAAAACTACTAGGAGTACTTACTTTCACTGTGTTAGTGACTCTTAACAACTGTCTTTCATAACACAAAGCAAGTTATATACTTACTGTCTTCAAGTAAGTCTGTTATATTTAATTCCAAGGATGGGAAAATTTTGTTGAACATTTTGAAATCTTTTCCAAACCGAGGCATCTGGATAATCAGGCAAGAGGGTGCCTAGGTAAAATACCAAATGAGCTTACAATATAATTATCTAAATCTAGAGACATATTTCTAATGCTGTAAACAGATTCATGTTATTTAAACTTGCAGCCCATTGACTTTAAAATTAACAAGACAACGGTAAGCAAAACAAAATTAAGTCTTTGAGAGAAATTACAGCTAAAAAAAAACCAAAAAACCAAAAAAACCCCAGGAAAATAGCATCTAAATCATTGTCAAATGTCTTAAGTCCCAGTCATGCTCAAGAATGATGTTAAATATGCTGGACCACATTCCCCCATTACGGGGAGAGAGGGGAGGCAAAATCTTCCCTTTGTAAAGGATTTTATGAATAGAGGTGTCTCAAAATGTTAGTCCTTAAGACAACTTACTGGCAGTAACCAAGTTTTCTTTTAGTAACTTTTTACCAGAATTACTTTGATCTGTTCTGCCAAATGATACATGTCATTAAGTCAACCTTAAAATATTTTTGTAATGTCGGCAACCTGTACCACTGACCTAAGTACTCCCAATTTCCAACACGTCCGCATTTTGTTTTCACACCAAATCCTACTTTTGTAGCATCACTTCTAACAAAGCAACAGCTGTCACCAACCTCTGCAAACTTCAAGTTGCTGTTGATGAATGACCACTCTAGTAACTGCTGAATTGTTGGGACTCCAACTTTCTCATTTTTGTCCATAAAAATTTGATAGAAGTAACAGTCTTGTACTTTCTGACCTGCCGATCTAAAAACAGATTTTAAGAAACAGATTCTGAAGCTCTACTGTAGCAATGACTGTATTTTACTAGGAAAACAGCATCTACCAGAAAATAGTCTATACAACATCCTCTCTGCATTGAAATATATCATGCGTAAAATAAAAAAAAAACAAAAAAAAAACAAAAAACAACCAAAAAAACAAACACGTCAGCAACAACAACAAAATGCCTTAAATGACAGGCAATCATGTAATGTGTGAACTGACTTTAGAAAAAACTTAAGTAACAAAAGCAGTATAAGATTCAGAGTATGTTTTAAGAACATACGTCTATGCATTACTGAGCTACCAACTGAGAAATACTTCCTCAGCATATGCATCGAAAACTCCAACACACTAAAGCAGCTTTCACTGGACAGACAAGTAAGAGTTTCAGTAACAAAATACCAAAAGAAACAACAGTAATTCTCTTCAGTATGATATTCCCAATAAGGAGTTAAAAAAATTACTGGGTTTAATAGAACATTTCCTTTTAATCAGGGAGATATTTACACTGCTTCCTGCAGCAGAGTCTCACACAGATGGCTAGTGTCGCTCAACTTGCTATACAGGTAACTTCGAACTCTCAAAAAGCGTAATCCAGATTTAAGGGCTGCCCAGCTGTCATTGCTAAGAAGCCTTTCACACCTAGGCAAACATTAAGAAGGCAGACTACTACATTAACTTCCAACACTAGCCACACTAAGTCGTCTTGATAAATGCAACATCCTCACAAAAAAAAAAAAGGCAGCAAAAGAACCCACCAAACCAACACCACCACCCCCCCCAAAAAAACCCAAACCAAAAAGAACCAAAAAAACCCCACAACAGAACAAACAAGAACCTCAAAACCATACAGATAGGGACAAAGGATTAAGCTACCAATTTAAGTAGATTTTTGAGGTCATTGAGGTTAGATGTTTCAAAACAAAGTCAAACATTGATGTTCTCAGGTAATATTTCTGTTACATAAACATAAATCTGGGACATTTGGGAAGAAAGCTTCAGGTGAGTAATTCAACCTACTCTGGAAGGATATAAGAAACAATATAGAAGCCTGTGCTCACATTGAAGAAATGGATTTTGCCATCATGGAGAAAAACCATATAGGAGTCACTGGCATCCAACCATAAAAGAAAAAAGGCTGGAGCTGTTTTCATCCCAGTGTCAAAGCTCCTGGGATGAAATTCCTGGAAACTTTCATCAAATTTGCTACAAACACTAAACCTCCTCCTATCTCAGACAGCATTTAAGACAATGTTGCTTTTTAGGGTACTCCGGTGTTGGGAGGATTCTAAGAGCATCATGTTCAAAGTTACTATTAATTTTAATCCTTCCTTCTAAGAAGAAAGAAGACTTCTGAATTTCTCCTAAAGAGTTAAGGGACGTGCATAAAACACACTAACTTCAGTACTAAAAGCTGAATGGAGGAACATAAGTTCCATTCTCCTCTGTATAGCACAGACATGACAAAAACCTTGAAGGTCAAACTTTACAAAAGCAGAATCAAGAAATGTGGAAGACAGTGCAGAAATGTACAAGTGGAATAAGAGGCATCTTCCCTTGCTGTTACTTTACTCCTTTCAGCTGTTATTTCTGCCACAGCAGCGCACCTGTTAACTACCAAAAACTAGAAATACATTCACGCATTAAGATCTATTATTTTAATTAAAATAATAAATATTATTATAATTATAGTATTGTACCCCAGCTGTTTCACCAGAAAAATACATTAGCCACAGGAGTTTCTCAGCACGCTGTATTTCATAGAATTGAAGAGAGGCAGTGACAACTGTGAGGGTCTTGCTCACAGTTGGCAAGACCCTCACAGTCTTGACAAGCTATTCCCTAAACACTTGGCTATATAGACTCGATATATGCTTGAAGTTACTAGTTGTTGTGTTTTGGTTTTCTGTTGTGTTTCGGTTTTTAACCTAACAGTAGATTACAAGCACAGATTACACTGTCTAGGCAGAAGCAGGAACACAGTTTCAAATTCATGATATGCCTTGATCTCTCATCCCTTCAAACTTTTTCAAAATTTCCCTGCAGAACTACCAGCAAGGATGATAGCCTCAGTATACTCAAATGGCGTCTACACAGTGAACTACAGCGTACTACACACTGACGCTCTTGTTATGGTGTCCTAGTCTCTGCATAGCACAACAGGTATTTGGCACATACACACCTCACACCACTGACCTAGAGCAGCGTATCGACTAATACAATTCCTGTGCTGAGGAAAGGACTGAAAAGCTATCGGAAATGCCTTGCAACACTGCTGCTGCCCCAGAATGCAGCAAAGAACCTAATATCAGGTACCAGCTGGCAGAATGACAGCAGCAGGCAACTATCCTACCTCTGTTAAACTCGGTTATGACAGCTGAATCCTTATAGTGCTACAGTCAAGAGTGAAGGCTTTTAATACATAAATGCCTGTATCTGTTACTTTGATAGAGAAGCCAAACTTCATCAAGGCAAACGACTGAAACATTTTCATTAGCCTTAAGAAATGCAAATCAGTTTCCATGGCTTAAACACCAATTCAGCAATCTCTACAGCTTGTCCCAAAAATAAGTAGCTACAGGCTGTAGGCCACATTAAGAAGTGCTTCCAGCCTAACAGGAAGGCAGCAAGGCACTCAAGCACTAGGACAGGGGATCTTTGTCCAGTTCTCATGAAACTATGTTCATGAGCTTGTGAAACAAGACCAGGGGGCAAAACCAGCCTACCACAAAAGGTAGGAAACAGTCAGACTTTCAATATAACTTTATTATATTAAATCTGATTAGAAATATGAATCACAAGTCAAAGGTGCTCCAAGCGCCATCTCAATTTGAATGGCAGCAGATATTCTCCACAAATAGAAGAGTTCAACAAAGAAAAAAGAGTCACCTTATTTTCAGCAGTGGCTCAACTCTAAGAATATGGTGAAATAAAATATTCAAAAATTCTTCTGGATCTAGAGAGGTGGAAGAAAAAAAAAAAAAAAAAAAAAAGGTTTGTTAGCATGCACAACCAGAATCATTCAAGATTGATTTTAAATGAAATCTTTCAAAATTTGAATAGGAAAAAAGTAAAGATTCATTTTTACAGCTTTTTTAACACAAGAAAGTTGTGATAAACTATGAGCATTTTCATGACACAAACCCCTATTTGTTCTTTTGGAGCAAATAATAAGATACAGGCTCAAGAGGGTAACAAAATTTTCCAGTAAAGATGATCTGTATTTCAGAGGAATCATTTGGTGGCACACAACTTTTCCAGGAGAAATAAAAGATTTCAAAAGAAAACAGTGAAACTGCAGCGAAGCAGTGAGAAGCAGTGTCAGTAACACATAAAAACCACACAATAGTACAAAGCTCATCTAAACTAGAGACTGAGTTCTTGAATCAAGAACGCAGCCAACACTAGCTTCCCAGAGGTCTGCTCTATTCTCCCCCAACACTGAGTGTTTTCTGGTGTATTCCTCTTCCTGCCACTAAGTGCAATAAATACTGGTTTTCAGCATTAGCATTTCCAAAGAAAGTAGTGTTCTCCCAAACAAAAACTAAACAGCTACATAATACAAAGCTCATTAATCATTACATGCAGAAGCAGATCAAAAGATTGGGAATTGTTTACACATTTTATTTCTTAAAATACTACACAACCATTGTGACAATGAGATGTTGTACTGGAAAGATTATTCCTCAGCGACCAAAGAGACATTCTGAAAGACGACAAAGACCCCAGCCTCATCACAGTCTTAATTTCTGAGGAAGAGACTCAGATCTCCCCTAACTGCTGGGAGTTACATGGGCACAAGAAGGCAAGAACAGAAATCCAGTCAGTGAAAGACTGTTATGGCAGAACTATTCAGCTGGGGTTCCTTACGGACCCGAGGAAGCACAGATGACCTTTTAAACCACCCAATGGTCACTCAGATCTCTGGTACAGGTGTTACTGCTACAGAGGAATATTTGCGTGCATTGTTTGGGCATAATTATATAGCAAGGTATTTAAATTCCTTCATATTATGATTCTTATAAATCTCAAAGAAAGAAAAGCCTCCCCACTTACCTTTTTCCTCTGAAGTGAATCCTGATGCAGCCTCAACTTTTTCAAGTATTTTCCTCAGTTTCATTATTTTTGTAGCACATACATATCCATATCTAAGATAAATGGGTTTAACAAGCTATTAGGTAGTTTGTGAGCAAGTCAGAGAAGCAGAAAAACCAACCCTCTTAAATGCTGAAATACACACTCTCGGATCTGTCTTCATCTATGTACAGTATTTCTTCAAAATTATGTATTGACTCCTCATATCCAATCTGACTTCCATATTTTTAATGCAGTATAAATTTAGTGCAGTGCTCAATGTTCTTGCATAACTTTTAAGAACTCTTTTTAAATATTCACTTACTGGGATAATGGTTCTCTGAATTGTCAATCAATTACTTTGAATTTGTTTTCACTCTAATTTGCACTGATTAATACATCATTTTCAGAATGTCACATAACAGCACTGTGGGAGTTGTTAATAAAAAAAATGTTTCAATATTTGAGAAAAAGATACAGAACTGTATTGCCGACCTGAGATGATGAAGTTTTGTGCAATCTTTTGCTCTAAAATTTTACCAAAAGTGCAAAGAGTTTTAAGCATGGTGGAAACATAGGAGAAGCAAGACTCAGTCTTTTCAGCCACTTAAGACTTCTGCTACCGGGTGTGTATCCTAGTGCCTACATCACAGGATCTGGAATACACCAGGCAAAGGAAACACACCCTTACAAAAACAAGACTTCAGAAGCCCTCATTTTATTCCAGGAATCAAAAGAAAAACTTTGTGATAAATTGTTCAGTGACAGCCCACAGAATTTCTAAACTACAGCTGTATTATTTACAGGTTTAGAAAAAAAAAATTAACCTAGAGACAAATAACTTCATGCCTTTGTTCACTGTGCCTAAGAAATTACAAAGCTCACGTTAAGTTCTTTTAATGTGTCTTTTTAATGTGTTTTGACCACATGCGGACTACATGTAAAAAAATCAATGAAACTTTTAAAGCCCCGCCAAATATATCAAACTGTGAAACTCCATGTAAGATAACCCAAATACTTTTCTTTTCAAGAACAGCATCATTAAAAAACATGTAATATGAATACTGTGAACAAATGTAACTTGTATTTATCAATGCTTTTGTATTCATACCTATACAAATTTTACAACAGCTTTATGCTGAAGGCATTTCCAAATAGAGACTAATGAAAATACTGTATCACCAAACAATAAATAACTATTTCCAGTTAGCACTGATTAAATTTACCATGAGGTAAAAATACTAAAAAGAAAAACTGAACGGATTGGCAGCAGGAGCTAGCCAAACTTTTCAGGTTTGCAACAGGAATGCATACACAGTAGGATCTAGTATAAAATTTATATTAGACCAGACACCAGTTCGTGTCTTTACTCACATTCTCAGAGGATTCACAATCTCTGTCCGCAACAGCTCTTGAGTCTCACTGTAATACTCTACATCATTCTTTTCTTTAGGTCTGAGTAACACAGTGTCCAAAACAGAGCTAAAAGAAAACAGGCTACAAAGAAAAAGAGAAAAGCAAGGTTGTTTTGATTCTGGAAGATACAACCATTCAGATGTCTGAGCAACATAAGACAAAGCAAAGCCACAGGAAGAATTAAAGTACTAAACAAAATCAGAAAGAAATAATTATGGACAGAGGACAACACAGCTGTGCTAAATAGTAAGAGTCCACTCTAACTCAGTATCATTTCTGCAGCAGAGTACAAAACTAGTTGCCAAGGCAGGATTCTGCAAATAATAGACACTACACCCCCTCCCCCCCCGCCCCCCACCTGCGACTCTTCAACCATTTACAGTCAAGAAGAGTATAGACACATAAGGGCCAGTAGAATTTGGACATGATTAGCACTTCATGTTATGCAGCCAATGCTGCAGAACTTGTTCAAATTGAAAGACCATAGTAATGTGTCAAAGACTGCAGTGCATGACGTAAGCTGCGCAGTAATACAGACAGACAGTCATTACAACAAAGATCATGTGTTCTGCATTTCTAGCATGGGATGCCACTATACAAATTATGAACTTACCAGAATAAGGTGGAGTCTAAGTAACAGGAGTTGTAATGACCCTGGATACCTTTCTTCTTTCCAATCATTGTCTCTAAACCTTCTTTTTCCATTTTTGGAGGAGTGTTTTCTTCTACCACTTCACTTAAGTAACCTCCAAAGGCTGAAATTTTTTTTTTCAAAAGACACTTTAAAGCCTCAAATTTTATCCCCCTTGAGATTTTCCTATTAATGTTTTATAGCTAAGCTGCTGCCTTAGTGTAAGCATTCCTTCTCTGGACTAGAATAACATTTTATTATAGCTGAGACTCACTGTCTTCCAGAGAGTGAAGAAGGCCTTACATTCCACTGACAATGCACGTTAGAGTGCTTCAGAAAGCCTGCAGCACTGAATTAATCTTGCCCAGTAGGAATGAAGTTCTCATTATAAATGCCCTGTTCACACTGTCTTACAAGTATCACTTTTTTCTTTGCTGTTGTCCCAGACAATACAACATGACCCAAGCAATCAAAAATATTTGAAGTTAGGAGGAAGAAAAAAAAAGTTTTTCACCACTAACTTCCACCATAAAAATACATGCTTTTCTATGTTACTGTTAAGGAAAAAAAAAAAAAAAAAGTAATTTGACATTACAGAAAAATATCTGCCTTTATTTCTGATAATGCAATCATATTGCTGGAGTTGCAAATACCATTTTCAGCAATATTGCTTTAAAACTTCTGAAGTAAAAAATGTGCAGCTTGGCAAAAAAAATCCCACAGTTTTATGAAATATCTTTAAATATATGAATATTTTCTTGTCTTAAAGCATAAAAAAGTAATCCATAGAAGTGTTATGCTCTATACAGACTGATCTTCTATTCATTCATCTCATTTACGTAATACCTGCACAGATTTTCAAGTGTTCAATACAAAGAACATATTGTAAGCATAAATGAAACCAAAACCCAAGTCAGTTCCCAGCTGATAAATAAGTAATAAACAGAAGCTCAGTACCTAGAGAGTTGCAGCGTTCAATCTGGTTGGAAACAGGCTGCAGCGAGGCAAACCTGGAATCCGGCCTGCAGCTTTTGAGTTTAACAAAAAGAGCTTTCTTCGGAGCACAAGTGAAGTATCGAGTTCCTTTAAATGTTCCATCCGTACAACCTGCACATTCATCTTCCTGAAAATTCAAGTGAGAATTCACTATTTTTCTTATTTCTAGAATTCTGCAGCAAGACATTTGATAAAATATCTACCCATAAGTCACCCTTCAAGTGCTCTGGAGCTTGATATACAGTGTTCCTGCATTTTAGTAAACAAAGCTTTAGCTGAGGTCATCTTTAACTGGATTTATTGAGGAAATTAAGAGTCGCACTTTTTTTCTTCATGCTTAAACTTTCACTCCATCCAAAATAAAACAAAAATTCCATCAGAAGCACCTTGGGGGACGTGGGAGAGGAGAGGAAGAATTAAACCTAGCCAACATTAGGAACTTAACTAAGCTAGCTAGTCATTCCAGATTCCTTCTGTAGTTATGAAGAACACACATGCAGTACCGAACACCTTTTAAAACTCAATTAAAATCATTAAACTGGTAGTGAGAATACTTCCAGTGTGACTGTGGCCTGCACAAGAAAAATACCTGCTTCAGAACACACAAAACGTACATCAAGGAAAGACAACACAAACTAGGTATGAAAAATAACAAGTTATTATTTATCTTTGATAACACGATTTAAGGTATACTGTCTGCTTACTAACAATTGCTAGGTTTTAATGCAGAAATGTCTGTCGTGACAGGCACGTCCAACACTGCAGTTTAACACAAGATGCAGCCTGAGAACACCTGTACCAAACTATAGCTTAAGCTTCACCCAAAAAACTCGCCAGCATCAGGATTCTTTATAACAGCTGCAATTCCAGTCACATTCTCACCTACTTTGCTAAAGACGTTTGTTTTACATAATAGCACATGGCTTTATCCAAAATTTTACTGAACATTATCCCAAAATAAAGAACCCCATCTCCCTAATTGCATACATATTAATTTAACTGATAGCCAATCACAACCTTGGCAGCAGCCACCACAGAGTAAAGGTCTGTACATAACAGCAATTCATGTTTGCAGCAACTGCGAATTTACAAAGGGCCCACAGCAACACATAAAGCACAAGGCTGTCAAATCAACACTACCACTGCCATCGATTATCAAAACCAGTGTTACGACTGATGCTGCCTGTTTACTGGTATGCAGAAAAACAAAAACTTAGTATTTGATAAATACTCTTACAGCCAGGGCATTTTATGTAAATCTGCATTTCACGAACCTTTAAATATGGATGTTTTTTGGTTTTATTTTGTGGTTGGTTGGTTGGTTGGTTGGTTTGTGGGTTTGTTTTTTTTTTTTTTCCTCTTTTCAATTTAAATTTCCGTAACATAAGCAAAGGACACTCCTTTAAAGTAAATGAACAGTCCCTATAAATTCAATTAACCGTTGTGACACAGACATCTCAAAGCCTATTAACAGAGTAAGGTCTAGGGCAGTCACAAAAGTCAGAGCTCATCTTAAGAATTTAACTACGTCCTCCAGACTGACTGCTTTTGCAACGTTTACAGGCACCAACTCTCAGAAACACAACTAGTTGGGTAGTTAAGATTAGTATGAACTACAATTTATATTTACCAATTCCAGTCCAGCTAATACTTCATTTACTCCAGGGGGCTGGCCAATCCAGCGGATTACTCCATAGAAAGGAGGATTTTCTTTAACTTCAGCCAAGGAACCTGCTTCAAGACCATGCGAGTTCCCAACTGGGCCTGCTGTTGAAGGACTCTCCTGGTTAGCTGTAGCATTTACATCACCAATGACTGACTGAACAGATAAAGAGAGAGGACTGTGTCCAATAGTACCATTAGTACTTGATGTTTTTGTCAAGCTAAAAGGGAGGGAGTGAAATCTGTTTTCTGTAGACACAGAGTTTGTTAAAGGTGGCTGCAGTGGTGGTGAAGAATGCCCAAATCCAGGAGATGAATCAGTAAGTGATTTCGCAGGGTCTTCAGCAACTGTTAAAATCAAAACCATGATGTTAGTAAATATTGGGAGGTTTTTTCCTCATCTTACGAAAGCCTGTATCTGCAACTACATCTGATTTAATGTGTGCCCTGTATAGGAAGGACTAACAGCTGGGGACATGTAGGAAGATGTTTGTCACTTGACAACACTGGAGAGACACTGCTGTAGCGCCACCACTTTTACCACAACCAACGGAAATGAACAGCACTGAGAAATGAAACGTTAGCCAGAAATGATAGGAAGGTTTAGACTGAAAACTCTTTTGGTTGGTTGGTTTTACCTCCACACTGGAATTTTTCCTTGAATACAAGTTAGCAGCCTCAAGGATTATGTAATAGGCAAAACTAGGGAGAACCCATCGGTCAGTATGATGGAGGAAAGGAGCTGGTTCAGCTTATACAGATGAGTAATTGCTTGCAGGCATGATTTGCAAATGGAAAAGTGTTTCTTCCCCTGGCTCTACCACAATATACTTTGCTTCTAAAATAAGTAATTTATCAGTATTTATAAAGAATAAAGGATTTTTAAAAGTCATGACTAATGCAGTGCCTAATAAATGAGATCGCAACTAGATAGATGGAAAAGCACAAGCATTCTGTATCTTCTCTCATCTTTCTACAAGGTCTCTAATTTACAACTGGTATTAACAGAGCAAAAGCCTCTTCTTCATCTCCTCCCCACAGTGTTTTATTAACTGAAGTTAACGTCCAAAAATTTTTTTAAAAAAAAAAAGTTTAATCCTTTACTTCCATAGTCCTTTGTAGATAGGATATTTACCTTGTTTATTTTAAATATTATAATAAACTAATTTTTAAACAGAGTTACAAGTTTTTGGAACACAAGGGTACAAAGAACAATTTTAATCCATTTTCTTTTACAGTTCATGGAATTCATGGGATACTACTGCTATAGGTTTCCACTGTAAATTGACTTTATTAGTTTAGAATCTACCCCTTCAGTCAATAAGCCGGACAGCTACACTTTAGAAAAGTTGACCAGGGGAGGAAAAAAGGAAAAAAAAAAAAAAGAAAAAAACCAAAAAACCCACACAGATCTGGAAGCAAATCAAGATCTACTGATCCTTTGGGTACATGCACCCATACTTGTAAGAATTCGGAGAGAGATTTTACAGAAATAACTATAAAAAATACTGAAAAACATGTATGCTTAGACAGATTTATTTTTAGTCTCTGCTGCTTCCAGACTGATCAGCTGTCATGGCAGAATAAATATTAAAGTTCCCTTAGATCTGTAACATTAGCTACAAAGAGACAAGCAAAGCAAAATTACTTTATATACTTGGCTACAAAGAATATCTTTGCAACTTCCTTCCAAGCCTCAGCTTTTATTTTGCCTACAAGACACAGGCATTCCCACAGAGCTGCAGATACGTGGCCAAGAATGTAATCTCCTACATGCAGGATAAAACAACAGGTCTGCCAATTAAGACAGAGTACATTTTCACGGGGTTCCAAGATGCTTTTTATGATATAGTATCTCTTCCACTAAGACAACATATTCCAACTGTTTTAAACTCATTCTCGTTTCATTTGATGAACACCAGTACACTCTAGTTTTGTTCTGTTTTTTAAATAAAGGGTATGCCTACACGAAAGACTATCATCTCTCTTTACCTTCATCAATATACCATGGAGGTTTTGCTTTCGTTTGAGGCTGAGAGTCAACTGATGAGCCATTTAACGTGTAGAAGACTTCAGATCTGTTTCTATTTCCAGGTTCAGAGGTAGATCCTGGAAAACAACATATTTTACTGTAAATCTCTATTTACAAAAGGTGAGTTATGCTACTATTTCGTAGTATAAATTTGTTACTGCTGTACTTTTAAGAAGACATAACTGCCTTTCCACAACGGAGCAAACTCTCCCAAAGCTAACACAGTTCTAAGCTTGCAACAAGGTACTGGTTTATCCCAAGCCAACTTAATCCTCCAAGCTGAAATTTCAATCAACCTCAAAAGCGGCAGAAAGTCCAAAAGGCCCCTAAAGTGTAAATTTTTCATTACTATAAATTAAGAAGAAAGCATCTGAGATACAGTATACAGGAAGTATTTTTTCTTTGTTTTCAAAGAAAAAAAAAGGGGGGGGGAAAAAGAA
>KL288781.1:7157-24004 GCA_000699545.1 Podiceps cristatus | reverse complement strand
CCCTCACTCACACCGGCCATGCAGTCTGTGGTATGGAACACTCTTTGGCCAGTATGGATCAGCTCTCCTGGCTGTACCCTCCCAGGTTTTTGCACCTGCACATCAGCAAAATCTGGGAAACTGCAAAATGTCCCTGATCATTCAGCAGCCACTACCAACAGCAGCACGACGTCACCATTTTTCTCACACTGAATCCAGAACACAGCAGCTGCTGAAGGCAAAACCAGCTCTGTCCTGGCTGAAATCAGGACATCCTTATACATAATCGTGACAAAGTTCATCAGATTAATTCTATAGGATAATTTTTGTACAAATGGCAGGTGATGTTTCAGGGATTTTTTTTGTACTGTGTCATTGGAACAGCTGAGTAACAGCTCTCTGGCCCCATGCTGATAGGTCTGGTAGGGTAAGGCCATTGCAAACCATCAGCCCATGGTTCTGTTGCCCACTTTACTTCAGGAGGTTCACCTGTGCTGAAGTGCATGTGGGGAAGGTCTGGTTGATCTGGTTTAGCTTTACTCACACAAGGGATTCAAAGCTGACTTCAAAAAATTGAGTCATTGATTCCTGGCATTTCTAACAAAGAGCTGTTCAGATCATGTTCTTAGGCACAGTTTTCTTTCATCTCTGGCAGGGTTGATTCCTAATGCAGATGAGGAAATGTCGAATTGTAACATGTAATTACAAGTTAAAGCAATAAATTCCAAGGTTGCTTATTTTGACCTGGTGATGATATAACCATTTGATTTTTCTAGGATTTTGCTTTGTGTAATAAAATATACTGTTGACTTACCTTAGGTAACTAAATGTTTCCACAGTGAAGAGAAGGCAAGAACAAAGTTTTTGATAGCCATTTTATCACTGTAAGTGTAATATGCTTAAGCACCGTTGTTTTGATTCATGACTAATTTGTCTATAAGGGTGCATGTTACCTCCTTATTTTTGCATTTAGTTAATGCTATGTGGACCCAAGTTTGAACAAGTGTAGTCACCTACCTTTAATATCCTTCTCATTTAGATGATTGTTCATGGGTTTCTTTAAATGCTGTCTACCCGTAATATGTTGAAGAATTCAGGTTTATTTGTAGAAAGAAATGGGAAGGGGATGAGCATTTGAGAAATTATGCTCTCTGTTCCCCTATGTTTCAGCATTCTGTATGATTTTAAATGCAAAAGAAAACCTCAGAAAGCAGAAGCAATGAGATGTCTTGGCAGGAAACCAGAGAGATTTGGGACTCTGAATTGCTGCTAGTGCCAGGTGTGCCAATGCAGGGAACACTCTTGTATTCCTTGAAATTAAACCCCTTATCAGCAGCATTTTAACATCATTGGTATGGATCTGACTATCCTCTGACAATAACTGTTTGGGCAAAGGAGAGTTCTACAAGATACTATGTTGAATGCCAGTCATGTGCAGGTCCTGTGAAGTCACGTAACTTAACTTCTGTTTTCTCAGTCACTGTCAAAAATAATTGGGTCTGATGCTGACATTAAACATAAGAGAAATAGAATCGTTAGTTTTATGTGGTGTTTATAAAATGGAAGGAAATACTTTATGCATGTCTCCAGATTGCTTCTAAATCTTTTTGAGTTGTAACCATCACAAAAGTATGTTTTCCATGAAACAAATTTGTAAACTCTGGGGAGTAGGGTAGGCTCTGTCTTACTCAGGGTCACTCAGCAGGTTCCATGGTAGAAGCTCTATGGCTCTACAATAAAGCAAATACCTGCATGTTCTGCTGTTAGTAAGTGGTGTTAAATGCTGAGTGTAATTACTTCAAAGGTGAAGATGTGATAGGGTCAGCATTTTGTTCAGAAATTCGCAGTTTTGGCATTAGGAGTTTGCTTCATGTTTTGTGCAAGTCCAGCACAATAGTATTTGTGTGTGCATACGTCATGTTTCCCAGATTTCTACCATTTGAAAAACTGAAGTTGTATGGTTTTTTGGTTATCTATGCTTTCAATAATTCCAGGTAATGAATGTCAATAAACTTTTTTTTTTTTTTTTTTTTTTCCCTCCCCAGTCACCCAGCATGGGCACCCTGATGGGGGTGTATTTACCATGCATGCAGAATATCTTTGGGGTTATTCTCTTCCTTCGGCTGACTTGGATGGTAGGGATGGCTGGAGTTCTTCAGTCCTTCCTGATTGTATTACTTTGCTGCTGTTGTGTAAGTATATAGGTAAAATAAGCCATGTGACACAACCTCTGTGAAACTATTGAGAAACTTGGAGAGGCTGCATTGTAGATGCATGTGTAAAGAAAAGCTAGATTTATGCTAGGCACTTCTGCTATGTTTGTACCCATGTGATTATTTTTTTTTCCCCCCCCTAGTATTTTTAAACTGGCAGACTGTATCTAGTGTAGATACAGTCTTAAAAATGGTGTTTGTTCAGCACACAGTTATTTTCTGTGCCTGTCCCAGGTCATGGCTGCTTGCTTTGCTGGACTGGCCTTTGTTGGAATTTCAGCTCTGCAGATGGAGGGACACCAGCATTCTTTTATCTTGCTTTGTCTGCAGACACCCATTATTTGACCTGATAAAGCAGTGGTCATCTCAAGCAAAAGTCTCAACAGCTTGATGATTAAATTCCTGCTACCCTCGTTTTCTCTCAGATAATGATCTGTTGAGGCAGAGTAAATAGAAATATTGTATCCTATATGGAGTGGTAGCTTTGCTCTAAAAAAAAAAAAAAAAGTTATGTTTTAAAAAATATTGCTGTCACAATTGCTTCCTTTTCTTCGTTTTCCCCAGACTATGCTGACAACCATATCAATGAGTGCTATTGCCACAAATGGTGTTGTTCCAGGTAAGTGTAGTTAGCAAACTTCTCATTTGTGGTTTAAAAAACAAAAAAACAAAAAAAACCCCAAAAAAACAAAAACCAAAAAAACAATTGCTATAAGCTGTTAAAATGGTTTCATTCTAGAGAAATTTGCTTAAGCCAGGATACAAAGCCTGGATTCATATCTTGTATTTCTTCTTAGTATCAATTAGGCTATAGATTAATTTATTTGGTTTTTAGTTACCTGTGTGTTAACATAAAGGTACTTAAATTGAACCCCCCAAAAAGCAGATACACAGTGTATAATTTTGTTATAATTTTGTTGTATTCTTGTTGTGAATATTTTACAATTTATAATAAGATATAAATAATATTTTTACTCTAATTTTCTTGTTTCATAGCTGGTGGCTCCTATTTCATGATATCCAGGTCATTAGGCCCCGAGTTTGGTGGAGCTGTAGGACTGTGCTTTTATTTGGGAACAACATTTGCAGGAGCAATGTACATCCTTGGTGCCATTGAGATTTTATTGGTGAGTAGTACTGGAGTAATCCTGCTTTTAAGACAAACAGCATATAGAAAATACTGCAGTACTCTTGTCCCATATTCCTGTACGCATTTACAGGTAGAGACCAGAAGGTCTCCAGTTTCTCGGTGTCCAATTCTGTGCTGCTAGGGCTTCCCTCTGCAAGTTGCGCATTCTGTGGATATCTGGAATGGAAGCTCTCCAGAAAACATAGATGGAAGTATGACTTAATCAAAAACACATGCTCATCATTGATAAAGTTGGCTTGGTTGTGCTGCTGAAATAGAGTGGGATGTTTACCCCTTGACTTTTCCTATATACTGAAGATTCCTGGTGAAGAGCATGTTGCAAATTGGAGAGTGGTTTACATTTCTAGTATAGGTACAAGATCACTACAGTAATATAGACAGAGTTCTGTTCTTTGTTGCTTCAGTTTGCTTTCTTCTTGTTTCAGACATATATTGTGCCACAAGCAGCCATTTTTCATCCATCCGGTGCCCATGATGCATCCAGTGCTATGCTAAACAACATGAGGGTGTATGGAACTGTATTCCTCATCCTAATGGCAGTTGTGGTCTTTGTAGGCGTGAAATATGTTAACAAATTTGCTTCCCTCTTCTTGGCCTGCGTAGTAATATCCATACTGTCCATTTACGCTGGAGCTATCAAGTCCATCTTTGATCCACCTGAATTTCCGTGAGTAATATTTCTGGATGGGTGTATAGCTTTGCCCACAGGTCTGGAAGGTGGGGTTCAATGCAAGTTAGTTAAAGCTTGTGCCTAATACATTGTCAAAGCTACCCTTTTTTGTGAAGTACTTCAGATTTTTTTAGGTGTATATAGTGACAGTGAAAGCCTTCTGCATGCAGAGCTTATGGAATAGAAATTTCTTAAGCTAAAATGAATGCATTATACATTCTGCAACAGTTTTGGTAGAATGAAGTCTTGTGGTGAGTATACAGATTGATGGAGGCTGACATTTCTCTGCTTCCTGCAAAGACAATCGAGTATCTTAGCCTACGGCTGTTGAGTTAAATTTTAGCAAGAATTTTCCTGGGTTATTTATGGCAGTCCTCCTCAGCAGAAAGCAGTTTGGCAGGTCCGTTTTCCCCAGGCCAGTCAGACATGATGTGCTGCCTTCGTGGTTGGAAACTGTGGTGGTGTGATGCAGCTGCTTGCTGAGAAATAGGGCATCTCTTAGGAATGTGGGAGGTGTGATGGTGGGGCCACGCTGAGGCTCCAGCGAAGCTTCCCCTTGGTCTGAAGGCAGATTAGTCTGCCGTATGAGCTGCTCTGCTCTGAACACCACACATGTTCCTTGGCCTGTTGGCAGTTAAAGATGTCATACGGCTGCTTAAACTCAGAGCTGGAGCAGCAATAATGTGGATACATGAGTTTTACCAGAAATGCAAACTGTATGTCCTGATACTGCTGACAAGAGATGAATGGAATGGAAATAGAGGAGTTGAGTCTGCATAATTATTCACATCTTAAAATGTTGTGACCGTAACTAAGCACTTGCAATCCTCAAGTGCTCCCTTTAGATATTTAGGGCCCAATGATTATAATGTTTTACATCAGTGGCAGGTTTACAGCAGTAAAAATAAAACTGTCTCTACCTCCCCCTCATTACGTCTTGGATTGTTCTTGAATGTTCTCCCTATCTTTTGTCCTTGGACCGTATTCCTTCTTTTGCTGAAGTAACCAGATACTGTATTTATTTTTAATTCTGGAGGGGAAGGCTTCTCTGAAGTTACAGTTTCCGGGCCTGCAAACCCTACAAAAATGGCCGTCTCTTCCTTTTTCTTGGGTTTAGTGCTTGATGAGCACTAAACAATTAAAGTTGTTAAAATGGAAGAAACAATAGGTGGTTTGTTTTTGTTTTGTTCTGTTTTTTTCTGTGAGTGTTTTCTGGCACTGGGAAGAGAAACTGAATGAGCAATAACCTATTCAGGTGAAACACAACAGGCACTGGAGGATTTTAAGCAGTTATGCGTAGTACCTTCTGATAAGGACAACCTTTGGTTATTGTGATTGATATGTATGTTCCTAAGTCTGAAGCTAAAATGTCAGGGGTCACTTGAGTGCTGGGATAATGTGATTCCAAATGTCTTTAGATAGTCTAAATATCTAGTAATTTGAATGTTAGTATTCTTCAGATCTCTTCCACTCCAGTAGTTCTGTTTTAACTGAAAATAAAAATGTTGCCTAATCTTTCCCTTTCATTGTTCAAGGTAAATTTACCAAATTCAATAAATCACACTGGTGTAGCTTTGAATACCTGTCCCAAAATAGATGGAAAAGTACCTTTATACTTCTCACCCTTAAAGGAAACAGATACACAGCCTTTGTCTGCTGCCACCATCTTTTTGAAGCTGAGAAATGATGTAGCAGACCAGAGCCACTTGAAGTTACCATGATATGAAAGAAGAATTATGGGGAAGGGTGGATTTTCCTTTCCCGGTACCATATAACAACACTGGTTTTCATGTTTCCCTTCCAGGATTTGCATGTTGGGCAACAGGACATTGTCAAGAGATCAGTTTGATGTTTGTGCCAAAACCATAGTTAAGGATAACATTACTGTGGCCTCTAAGCTTTGGAAGCTCTTCTGCCACAGTACAAACTTAACCACCGAGAACTGTGATGAATATTTCCTAATGAACAATGTCTCCGAGATAGCAGGAATTCCAGGAGCTGCTAGTGGCATTTTAAAAGGTATGGTATTTTTTTTTTCCCTTAAAGAGGAGGCATGCTGAGCAGATGAAACAGGTTGAACTGTTCCCTGCTGGTTAAGAAAGATGGACTGAAGAAATGTAATTACAGTGAAGAAAACTATTGTCAGTAAAGAAAATCAAGTCTTAAAATCTTTAAAATGAGTAGATGGCACATCTCCCCTGCTACAGTACTTGTCTGCTGTAAAATTGATTACATTTGCCTTGTACATCTCATAATTTCAGCAGAAAGACGGCTATAATTGAGCTATACTAACAGAGTAAGTTTTTAAAATTGTTCAGAACTCTGTGTAGCTATGACTCTCCATTTTAGACAGGTTAAGATTATGTCCTGAAAGAGAAGACTACTTGTGTACAAATAGTGTACCTTTCTTTATCTGCTCCTGTATATAAAATTATTGAAAAGTGTTCACTATTGAAATGAACTCCATTGCACAGTTGCTTTGTGCGGGTGCTGTGTGCCTGAAGTTCCTGTTTTCACAGGAACCAGTAGTCTAGTTTCTCAAATGGACTCAGCGTTTATAAATGAAATTACAAATGTCAACCATATAATTATGTAATTCTTCTGCTGTCTAAAGAGCAAATCTGATTATATCTAGAGAGCTGGTCAATATTGCTGCTTTGGGTTCTCTGAGCCACTATGTAGGGTATGGTGGTTCATTAAAAATACCTATTTTAGCCCCAAGAAATACATTGCGTATGAAATTAAAAGAACATTACATTTAGTAATATTAAAGGATAAAAAGTGCTTGGGCTTCTATAGGCTATTTGTGGTCATTTATTGTTTTTGTTACAGATTCCCTTGAAAGCATGAAATATAAATTTTCTTTCTTGTAACTTGTATTGTGTCTTAATTTGTGTTGATCACTGAATTGCATGAATTGGATTTGTAATCTTCAGTTGTACGCCCATTATAATGAGAATAGATTCGAACTGAAACATGCTTTTCTTTTCTGTGGTGTGATAACACTGAAGACAACTTATGGAGCAATTATTTGGAGAAAGGCGAGATACTGGAGAAAGCACATCACCCATCTGTTGATGTAGCCGGCCAGAAGAACAACCTTCATCTCTATGTGCTTTCAGATATAGCTACTTCATTCATGGTGCTGGTTGGCATCTTCTTCCCTTCAGTGACCGGTGAGAATACGGGGATGAGAGGGCACCTTGGGTCCCTGAGCTTTCATCTTTTCCTCGGTCCTACATCTAAAATGTATTTGCAGGTATCATGGCTGGTTCAAACAGATCAGGGGACCTCAAAGATGCACAGAAATCCATTCCTGTTGGAACAATTCTTGCTATTGTCACCACATCACTAGTCTGTATCCTTTTAAAATCAGTAGAGTCCCGGCACGTTGTAAGTGACTCGGATGAATGTCTGTGTGTGCGCTTTGTGGCACTTTTCGGGTGACTACGTTATCAGTGTGAGTATGATTGGTCAGTGGGGAAAAAAACCAAAACCACACAACATAACAGTCCTTGAGCTGAAAGCATAAGAATTACTATCCTGTTGTTTTCCATCCCCCTTTTTGTGTTGTGGGGGGTTTTTTGTTTGTTTGTTCTTTTGCATTTCTGTTGCTTTTCTTTGCTATGCATTGGTCTATAGCTTTTCATGCTGGTGGAATACAGGTAATAGTGTTGGTTTGGTTTTTTTTTTTAGAATGCAGTGGACCATTAAGATGAGGGGAAGGCTTGAAATTAGACTAGATGTTCCCCCAGTGGTTTGGGGGGGTGGTGGTGGTGTCAGCAGGGGAGGGGACAGGGAAGGTTCATGTGTAGAGTCAGCTGCTCACTGGTAACAATTTATGTATTTATTTTGAAGACAGTGAAACAAGATCATTTTACATCAGCTTACAGGGCTGTATTTTTTCTTTTTTCCCATTAATTTTTAACACAGTCGTCTGATTTAATGCTATTCCATGATTGCTGGACACGTCCCCAGCTGGCACGTGTGCTCAGTAGTGAGCTCCGCGTAGCTGTGCATGACTCGTTTCCTGGCTGTTTCCACTGAGACTGGAGTAGTTAATTTGCAGAATATGAGGATGTTCCTCATACCAGATTTCTAGGTGCTGAGTTTGTGTTCAGAGGAACAGCCTTTGTCTCAGTTGAAGTTTTTGGGTTTTGTATGTGGTTAAACTCTTTGGTGCTTAGGACAGAGGAGCTTTGCTTAGGAAAGGCTATGTCAATCTCTGCTCCTGTTAGAGAAGAGATGAAGCCAAGGTCTTTCACCATCAGCAACTGTTGATGCCCTAAACTACAATTTATCAACATAGAAGATTAAAAAAAAAGACAATTAATATGAGCAAGGACCTCAGAACTTCTTTGTAAGAGCATTCTGAATAAATCCCACCCAGGAGGCACCTGGCCGAGAGGGTGACTCCCCTAGAAATTCTGCTGTTTTGAACCTGCTTTTGCCAAACCTTCCCAAGCTGTAAATCAGGATCCCAGCTCACTGATCCCAGCTTCTTAGGAGCAAAGCCTTTTTCAGGTGTTCCTTTGGGAACTGACCCTGTACCAGGAAGTTAGTATTTCCTGTGAACTTGTTCCTGTGGTCCATGTTTCCTTTTTTATTACTCTTTGTATTTTATAGTTGCATTTCAGGGGTAGAGGGTAGAGTTTAGGATTTAACCATTCATGTAAACTTAAATTGCAAGATCAAAAACTTCACTGTAATGCCAGATCCAAAAAACTTGGAGTATTTTGTACTCCCCAGTGCAGAAGTAGTACAGTTTAGTACTAAAACCCAGTATTCAAAGTCTTATCAGTGATGTGAATGCCATCGGAGACCACAAAAGGAGAAAGTGCAAGGTAATAATTTGCTATGTTTAAAGTATCTTCAGACACAAGAGAAGGAGAGAGAAAAAGATTTTAATATTGTTTTCTGTTATATACTAGCTGATTAAATTGATGTTCACATATAAAATTATTTCCTTTGATGTTATCTCCCTTATCATAGCATTTAAAACAATCTCTTTTAAACGTTGAAACTTAGAATTTTGTCACTTCATTATTAGAAGGTATATATGAGCAGTGAGACATTAACTTACTCGCCAGTTTTCACGTATACTTACGGAGATGCAGCAGTGCAAATGCTGTAGGACAGAGGCACATACTGGACTTCCCACAATACTTCCTATGGTTGTTTTAATCTGCAATGTCTAAATAAATCCTGCTTCCTTAGCACACTCTGTACTCAAGACTTCAGTTGTGTATTATTATTCGGAGCCTGCATAGAAGGTGTAGTCCTGAGAGATAAGTAAGTTTTACTGCTTTAATGCTCGCCTTTATTATTTATTTATTTTTTTTTAAAAAAAATTCCTTTTTGGCAGGGAAGGGGTCTTCTATCCTGTCTCACACACACACCCCCCCCCCCCTTTTTTTTTTTTTTTTTATTTTTTGGCTTTTACTTCTGGGTGTCTTTTAAAACAGATTTGTATCTAAATTGTAAGCAATGTTTTGGGAATCTTATTGTATTTGATTTGAGATTTTCTGGCATGGCTACCTCAGATTTTCCATTGTATGTCTTAGTTCCTGCATGTAAAAGTGGAAAATAATGTTGTGATAGTAACGTAAGTTTTATGATATATAATCAGAAGAAAGTTTTTGAATTGTTGAAATTAGGCTGCAGACACTTCCTATCTGTGTATCAAAAGTGACTCAGTACTACTTTCTATATATCCTAATCAAGAAAATATATATATTTAAATGGCATCTTTAAAACTGACCCAAAAAAACAAACGTGAGTGTCAAAATACTCCTTTGAATATGAGTGTCTTGCTGTTCCTCTCTGCAGGTATGGGGATGCAGTGAACAAGAACTTAGTGGTGGGCACCCTTTCATGGCCCTCGCCGTGGGTCATTGTCATAGGATCCTTCTTCTCTACCTGTGGAGCAGGTTTACAGAGCCTTACTGGAGCCCCCCGGCTGCTGCAGGCGATAGCAAAGGACAACATCATTCCTTTCCTCTGGGTTTGTACACCTTAAAGAAAGCAAAAAAGGCATTCTGTACACAGTAACCAACCAGCTATTTGATTTTATGCTCTTAGAAATCAGATTTATTTTCCTTAGTTCGCCCAGAATTGAAGTGAGGGTCAATATTTTTAATTTTAATGCTTTGGTTTTTTCTGTTAAAAACTAAGGATATTTTTAAAAGAGCTTGAATAGACATATGTAGTAATTTTATAAAGAAGTCTTAACATCTAATTCAGTGAAGCACAGAAAGCTGTGAGAATAGTTTGAATCCTTGCTCTAGAGAAAGTACTATGTAGGAAAATTACTATTGTTTTTTTAAATGTATTTATTTTCCTTTATAACTGTATGAAATACTTGGAAGATGTGCTTAATGCTTCTGTTTCTTCAGATTTTTGGTCATGGAAAAGCGAATGGTGAACCGACATGGGCTCTTCTGTTAACAGCATTAATTGCTGAGCTGGGAATCCTTATTGCCTCGCTTGACATGGTGGCTCCAATTCTCTCAATGTAAGAAACAGGCTAGTTGCTATTTAGGAGGGTGGGTCTTCGACAATTTGATTGTCCTTCAGAACCATATCTTAAACCAGTAAAGCAAATTACTGGAGCCTGAGTTCCACTTTTATTATTTCCATGAATTCTCTGACTTCGGGCTCTACATATAAATCTGTTTGTTTCTGCTCTGGAGTATTCTGTGAATAAACTCGTTTTTAGTATATTGTTGTTTTGTTTGGGAAAATGTTATATTTATCACAGAACAAAGATAGCATTGATGTTGTGGATAGATCTAACTTGATCCAATTAAAAAACTGTTCTAACTACTTTATACTGATAGTTCAGGCTAATAAAAATCAGAGGGATGGGCACATATGACAAGGCAGCCATATTTTGACTGTAAATCATTCATGTAATCATTCATACAATATGTATCAGAATCTACAGATATGTGTGCTAAAAGGTTTTGCACTTTCTTTGCAGGTTTTTTTTGATGTGTTACCTCTTTGTTAATCTAGCATGTGCAGTACAAACACTTCTTAGAACTCCCAACTGGCGGCCTCGATTTAAATACTATCACTGGTAAGCAAAAGGCCAGCATGCTCAACGCCCAGTCTGTAATCTGCAGTCTGGGTTTTGCAAAAGTTCTCTCCATGAGGGTTGTGGGTATCTTTTATTTCTCTGGTTATCAGTTCTAGACAAGAGTACAGAGATGTAATATTCATAGTGGACCTGACCCAGATATTTAATGGCATGAGTTTGATTTCATAGAATCATTTAGGTTGGAAGAGACCTTTAAGATCAAGTCCAACCGTTAACTTCTCATTGCCAAGTCCACCACTAAACCATGTCATTTAGCGCCACATCTACACGTCTTCTAAATACCTCCAGGGATTTCAACAACAGGATCAAAAACTGTTGGAGACTGGGGAGATTCATTGGAAGCTTTACTTTCACTGCCAGTTCAGAATAGCCAATTCAAAGAAAAAGAACCAAGAGAATAATTGACTTGTTTTTAAGCTTTTCTCCCCCACTGCTTACTAATACCTTTGTTTTTTGTTTTAGGGCCCTGTCATTTTTAGGCATGAGTATTTGCCTGGCACTGATGTTTATTTCATCTTGGTATTATGCTTTGGTAGCTATGCTTATTGCAGGCATGATTTACAAGTACATTGAATACCAAGGGTAAGTGTTAACTGGATAGAAAGGGTAGGGAGTAGATTTGGTCTATTTTTTATGTATATCTCTAGCCTTCACATTTGGAGAAGGAACAGTCCAGAGATATGGCTTGGAGAGCTTCCCTTATTAGTTTGTTTGGGGTTTTTTTCTTTGTTTGTTTTTTCTTCGTTTTATGTGTCAGTGCTAAACAAAAGCCCCTGAAGTGCTTTGCTGTTAAGCCTCTGAAGGTGCCTGGTGAAACTTGAGAGTCCCAGGAAGCAGAAACCTGGTTGGGATATTTCCTTTTGCTGTCTGCCTCATGTAATTACTTCAGGCCCAGACCACCTGAAGGCAGCCATCTTATTCCAGTTTATCCGGTGCAAAGGTCTGTCTAGAACAGTCCTTGAAAAGCTGAATCTACAGATTAGGTTGCCTGAGATTGTTAGTATCTCATGGAGTCAGGCTGTAGTGTGGCTGTGTAACTCAATTTTAACAAATTGGGTATTGAAATGCCTGATGTCTGTATATGCTTGGGAAGTCTTCTCTGTAGTGGAGTCTTGGTTAGAAATTAAGCACAGAATGGTGGTGGTGTCATGTACATTTGACTGAAAAATTCGTATTTTTCTAATGTGATAAGTGGCAAGTATCACATAAATACATGTACAAATGATAAATATACATGTGATGCATGCCCTGTCTCATGCTAGTAAACTCATTATAAGGGAATGATTTCTCCATAGTATGACTGTAAGTGTGCAATTAAATGCTCACAAAACCATATGTTGGCTAAACTGTGTTCTTCACAGTGCGGAGAAGGAATGGGGTGATGGTATCCGAGGTCTTTCACTCAGCGCAGCAAGATATGCCTTACTCAGACTGGAGGAGGGCCCCCCACACACAAAGAACTGGAGGTACTCATTTTAGACTAAGAAACTCTGCTATCATGATTATCTACTAACACGTAAGGAATTAAACTGGACTCCAGACAAGATGCTTTTGGTCCATGTGAATGAATTAAAATGCCCAGAATATTAAAAAAGAAGTGTTGAGTCTGCGGTAAGCTGCCCTGTCGCTGCCCAAGCCCTGCTCTGTGGGCAGGCCTTTGGTGTCCTTTGGATCTTTAATCGGATGCTGAATTGGTGAATTCAGAAGTGGAACTTGGAGAAACTATGGAGATCTTTTGAGTCCAGAGGTCCATAGTAATTTGCACTGAGGGCACAAAGAAGTCACTGCTATCATTCTAGGGTTAAAAAACGAAACACTGGCCAACATTTTCACTCTGGTTTTGTGTGTTGAATACAGATTAGGTGGGCAAGAACCCTCCTCTCAGTTATGCATCACACAATTCTTAGGCTCTGAACAAGAGGACTAGGAATCTAACAGAGAGGAGAGTTTTACAAATTTTTTTGGTACTTGCTCAACCATAGCTTAAGAGAGAAGAGAACTTAATTGATGTGTAGCAATGCCTTAAGGGACAGAAAGCAGGTGGGATCCGTGTTTAGATGAAACTATTCATGTTTCCCAACTGTTTGGCACAAATATGCAGATAGATCTGGAAGGACAGCCTTAGAGTATGAACACCATGTGTGCTCTAATAGTACTTAAGAGCCTTGAAAATCAGCCACGTAAATAAAACACTAATGTAAGCCTCTTCAGCTAAGTACATGAATAGATTTTATGACTGTCAACACAATGCAACAGAAGAATTCCCTCATTGCTTCAAATCTGCTTTGAATCAAGAGAAATAAAATATTAATTAAAACCCCTCTAATGTGTAAGATACAGAAAGAATGTGCTATTTCAGAGTTAATATCCAAGTACAATTAAAGTGGTGAGAGAGGCAGTTTTTCAGAAGTGTTTTGTTAAAGCCTTAGTGAAAAATATATTCCCTATTTTCTCCAGGCCTCAGTTGCTGGTGCTTCTGAAACTTGATGAAGATTTGCATGTAAAATACCCTAGATTGTTAACATTTGCATCTCAACTGAAAGCTGGCAAAGGTTTGACTATCATAGGATCCGTGATCCAAGGGAATTTCTTGGAAACTTACGGAGAAGCCCAGGCTGCTGAACAGGTCAGTGTCCGAAACAAATTCCTAAAGTAGAAAGGGGTGAGTGAGCAGATAACTTAGTTTCGTAATTGTACATGGAAGCAAGCGTATCAGCAAGGCTTCCATGAAATATGGGACTAGTTGAGCCATACCACAGCCCTGTAAAGGGCTCACAGCCATGTTTCAGCTGCCAGTTGTGGCTTTGGATATATAAGATGATCAATGCTTGCAACTTGTCTAAACAGCCTTACTGCATGAAACTCTCTTCATTTATAAGAAATAATTACTATGGAAGTTTATTTATGCTGATTAATGGAGGGAAGATGACTAGTTTTCTGAACGTATCAAGAAACATTTCAGTAACTGTCAATTCTTACAAACTTAGCAAATGTGCTCTGTCTCTTTCAGTGTGGTGATAAATTTATTACAAAAAGCATTGAAGGATATTCCTGAACGTTTGTTAATAAATCATTTTGTCTTCCTCACTCTGTAAACATGGTATCACAGCCTTGTTTATGTCTGTATAGTATCAGCACATCACTGTTTTCTTTCCAAGATGCTTTTTATACAGGAAAACTGTTATAAAGGGAAAACTAATTCGTAGGCCTGTATGTTGACCAAGTTTTAGTTTTTAAAACAAATGAAGGGTATGGTATTCTTGATAGGTGGGGGGATGTGGTGCTTATAAATTGAATATAATAATACAGCATGTTACATAGAAACCTGAAACTGGAAATCTGAATGAAGTTAATTAACCTGGGGTTTAAAAAGATGAGCGGTTTAGGATTAGAAAATAAAGTGAAATAATAACACAGATATCACTAACTACTACTATGAATAAGAGATTATAGTACAAACCAAAAAATCCTTATCCTAATCTGTTAGAAATAACTATGTTTAGAAAGGAATAATGTGTGTTTTAAACAAGTGTTATACACAATTAGTGGGTATTTTCTATTTTGTTAAGGAAAGTGGATGAGCAGAACTTTCCTTTGAAATGTGTTTTACCTGGGGATGTGTGAACCAGGAATTTACATTGTCATCACGTGATAGAGAAATAACTAAAATACTAAGAGTTCCTTCTGGTACTGAGGTTTTTCCTTGCCTGTTTTGCAGACTATTAAGAATATGATGGACATTGAGAAGGTGAAAGGATTTTGTCAAGTAGTTGTAGCCAATAAAGTTCGAGAAGGAATTGCCCACTTGATCCAGTCCTGTGGACTAGGTGGCATGAAACATAATACTGTGGTTTTGGGATGGCCATATGGTTGGAGACAAAGTGAAGATCCAAGGTCATGGAAGACATTTATAGGTGAGCTTTAAAGGTTCTGTGTGATCAAACGTTGTGAACAGACTTGTTTATTACACATACGGTCACACGTGGGGGTTTTAACAGAATCCTTGTGAAATTGGTTTTGGTTTTTAGACTTTTTTTTTCTAGTATTGATTGTGAAGTAGATACTTCCTCATAGAACTGCTCTGTGTTTGAAATACCACTTCTTGTAAGTAAAAGACCAACGAAAGATCTTCAGAGATTAATCTAGTAGCTAAAATTCATCTGTCTAAGGAATGGTTTAAAAATTAAGGACTTGAGAGTTACTGTTTTCATAGCAATCTGTAATTTGTTTCCTAGATAATCTCTGTCTCTTCACAGGTCCTAACCTATCCATCTCTCTTCACTGCTGGAGCTAACGCTCTCCTTGCTTCCTACATCCCCATGCTTCCCATATGGTCCAGTTACTTAACACAGTCAAATTAGAACAGAGCAGCTGCTTTTTCCTCATACTTAGCTTTGAAGATTGCTGCTTTTATTTCAGATCTGAAATAGGGCTTGCAATCCTGTAAGTCTGTTTTATCCTAGCTTTGTTATTTGGTCTGACCTGTCTGTGCAAGCCTTGCTGTACATAATTTTCTTTTATGTAAGCAATGACTTTTATGGTTTGCTGACATTTGCTCAGTGAGTAACTTTTTTTAAAAAAAAAACCAAAACAAAACCCCCCAAAAAACAACCCCCCCAGAAAAACCACCACCACAACATAGATAACTTCAGTTGAATTGGAAAGTAACTGTCTGTTCTTCCCCTTTTTGGCAGGTACTGTTCGCTGTACAACTGCAGCCCATCTGGCTTTGCTGGTTCCCAAAAATGTGTCTTTCTATCCCAGCAACCATGAGCGTTACAATGAAGGCAACATTGATGTGTGGTGGATTGTGCACGATGGAGGCATGTTGATGTTGCTTCCTTTTCTTCTCAAACAGCACAAAGTAAGGAGCTAACAAAAGAATGTTTGTCACCCAACTACTTCTGCGTGCATTAGTTTAAAGAAACGTGGTCCACTAGTAGAGTCTGTATTGATAAACGAGAGTAAATATATTGATAAGTTTCTGTTTTGTAGAGCAAAATATTATTGGTTCAAATACTGAGAGCTTATGTTCCCTCACCAGGTTTGGAGAAAATGCAAAATGAGAATTTTTACTGTAGCTCAGATGGATGATAACAGCATCCAGATGAAGAAGGACTTGGCTACTTTCCTGTATCAACTCCGAATAGAGGCAGAGGTAGAAGTGGTAGAAATGGTAAGGGACTGGAGCCCATTTTTCACTCTCTGATGCAAATTGTGGTATTTGGCTATGACTTAATTACAAGCACAGTATTTTTTTCTTATTTCTGCAGCACAATAGTGATATCTCAGCATACACTTATGAAAGAACTCTTATGATGGAGCAGAGATCTCAGATGCTGAGGCAAATGAGGCTGACAAAAACAGAGAGGGAAAGGGAGGTATGTCATTTGTGGTTGATTGCTATGGGCTGCTGAGGTGGGTGACACATAGGGCCTTCCTGGTAGGGTTTTATATAGCTGCTGCTTAAATTTAACTCCTGTCTTCTAAAGATGTAAAGAAATACTTTGTGTAGCTTTTTTGTTTCCAAAAATTGCATGTAGTCATTGAATAGCCTGGCTGTACTTGCAAAACTAAGCTAGAAATTATTGGGGGGGGGGAAAGCATATACACTGTAGAAACCATTTGTGTGTTCCCCTTTGTGATTAAATGATGCTTGATGACTTAAGGATGTCTCAACCCTTTCTTGACCTTGTTTTTCTTTATATGGCATGTCTCAATTTATAGTATATC